>JAQZBX010022229.1:0-31718 GCA_029593785.1 Cabassous unicinctus | reverse complement strand
TTGTTTATCCCTTGCCATGTAATTCCTCAAGTAATTCATACCTATTTTGTACAAAAAAATAAAACCATTTATTAATCAAGTATTATCATGTGATATGTGTATTTGTAGGGAAAATCAAGTTAGGTAGACTTCTTCAAAAACCAATCAGTTGACAGTTTCAGGAAGATGACATTCAAGTAGTCAGGCAGAGGTCAAATTTCTCACAAAAACAATGTAGTAAAGGCCTAAATCTGTCAAAGGGACTTGCTTTGGGTATCAGCAGACCAAGACAGTGCTGGGCAGCTCCCAAGAAGACAAAGGACAGAGACACAAAAATCTAAAACAACATGATTGTTAATAAATCCCCATGGGGGCTGGGAAGGGCTCCAATCCCCACCCTGAAGACATTATTCCTGGAAAAAAAACATGTCTCACTGAAACCTACTTAGAAAAGAACAGATGACGGTGAGTCAGATGTCTTCTGTTCAGTGAATTTTGCCACCAGAGGCTGGTTTGAATCTCATATCTGGCCAGACCAGAAACACAGGACAGTCTCATCAACAATACCATCTACTGCACAGCTAAGAAATTGTAAGGAGAAAAAATATGCTTTAGATCTCTCTTTAGCTCCAACACTGGGAGAAAATCTGCACCCCATTAGTAAGCACCTGGCCTAATTTGTGGACAATTTTAAAGACAGAATAAGTTGAACCAGTAATGAAAAGAGAGCTATTAAAAAAAAGAAAACAAGCAAGAGAAAGAAGTTGACAATCAGCGTAAATTTACCAACATATTTTGATGCTTAGATATCAGTCAAAAATTACTAGCTATATTAGTAAACAGGAAGATATGGTCCAGACAAAGGAACAAACCAAATAACCTGAAGAGATAAAGGATTTAAGACAACTAATAAATGCTAGTCAAACAAATCTCTTAAATCAATTCAAAGAATTGAAGGAAAATATAATTAAAGAGATAAAGGATATAAAGAAGACACTGGGTGAGCATAAAGAAAAATTTGAAACCCTGCAAAGAAAAGTAACAGGGCTTAAGGTAATGAAGACACAATGGATGAAATTAAAAGTACATTAGACATGGGATATAAGCCCCCTTTCAGTTGGAGGTGGAGTAGAAGTCGCCATCCTGGAACCCTCGGGATTGGAGGAAGAGTTATGGACTAGAGTGGACTTACTGGTATTCTACTATAGACATATTGTGATTCTAGCAATGGAAGAAATTACAACATTGATGTGGAGCCAGTGGTCACTGGAGGATCTGGGGGCAGGGAGAGGGAAAAACTTGTAATATGAGCACTTTTTCAGGAGTTGGTCATCACACTGAGTGACATTGCAGCAACAGAATATAGGTCATTTTATATCATCACATAACATGCAGAACTGTGTGGGAGAGAGTGTAGACTATAGTGTGAACTGTGGTTCATGTTGAATGTCAAGGCCTCAGGATGTGTTTATCAACTGCAATGAATGTGCCACACTAATGAAGGATGTTTATGTGGGAGGGTGTGGGAGGTGTGGAGAGTAGGGCATATAGGAATCCTTGTGTTTTTTGTGTAAAATTTATGCAATCTAATTATCTTTTTTAAATAATAAAGAAAATACATTAAAGGAACAAAATGGCAGATTTGAATTGTTCGAAGATATTAGTGATTTCAAGGCCAGAACATCCAAACTAGAAAAGACAGGAAAGCAGAAAGAGAAAAGATTGGAAAGAATGGGTCTGGGTCTCAGAGAGAGTAGAATGTAAACTTTAATCCATGCTTAGTGGCAGTGCTTCAAAATGTGTTCACCAATTGCAATGAATGTACCTCACTAATGAAGGATGCTGTTAATGTGGGAAAATATGGGAGGTGTGGGGAGTGGGCCATATAGGAATCCCCTATATTTTTTATGTGACATTTGTATAATCTAAGTATCTTTAAAATATAAATAAGTAAATTTTTAAAAATGACAACAAGTAAGGCTCAAACATATGTCTTATCAGTGTCCCAGAAAGAAAAGAGAATGGAAAAGGGTTAGAAAGAATATTTTAGGAAATAATGACCAAAAACATCCCAATCCTTGTGAAAGATATCAATATCCAAGAAGGACAACACACACAAAATAGAATAAATCTGAATAGACCTATAGTTAACAGTAATAATTTAATATTTTTTCAGCCATGGAAAAGAAGGTACTATATCAATGTTATGGGTCAATAATATGGGGGTGTAAGAGGGTATGGGGTTTTTCCTTTTGGAGTAATGACAGCTTTCTTTAATGGACTGAGCCTATCACAGCAAATCTCTGTAAAGAATCTGAGACACAGTGAGTACACACTGTCTCTCAGGGAATCTGCATCCTGAAAGGAAAAAAAAAAGTGAGAGATTTGGGAAAGAGTGTAGAAATTAAGGTTAATAGGATGGTTATAGTAAAGGATAAACAAACTATAACAACATATGACAATGGAAAAACAGTGGAGAAAAGGGACGAAGTAATTAATGTCTTTACAATAATAACATTGGATACTAATGGCTTAAACTCCCCCATCAAAAAACATAAACTGATAGAATGGATAAAAAATTTGAGCCATCTATATGCTGTCTACAAGAGAATCATCTCTGAAGTAAGGAACGGTAAGATTAAAGAGAAAGGATATAAAAGATATTACACACAAAAGGTAACCCAAGAAGAGCTGGAGTAGCAATATTAATATTGGACAGAATAATTAATAAATGCAACACTGTTTTAATGGATGAAGATGATTATACATTAATAAAAGTTGTAATTCACCAGTAAAATTAACTATACTACATATTTATGCAATTGATATGGGTGCCCCAAGATACATGAGACAAACAATCGCAAAACTGAATGAGAAAGAGACGTCTATAAAATATTTGGAGATCCTAACAATCCCCTCTCAGTATTAGGTAGAACATCTGGACAGAGGAAAAAGAAGAAAGAGAGAGGTTGAATAATATAATATATAAACCAGATCTAACAATATTTATAGAGTATTACACCCTAAACAGCAAGTTATACATTCTTTTCAAGCATTCATGGAGCCTTCTCCAGGATGTTGAGTCACAAGACAGGACTCAAATTTAAAATTATTAAATTATGCAAAACTCATTCTCTGCCCACAACACAATAAAACTGGAAATCAATAATAGATAGAAAAAGGGAAAATCAAAATATATGGTGATTAAACAAAACACTTTTAAATAATCAGTTCATTAAAGAAGAAGTTGCAAGAGAAGTCAGTAAATACTCGAGACAAATGAAAATGAAAACACAACATAGCAAAATCTATAGAGCACTGCAATGGTAGTGCTTTGAGGGAAATTTATAGCCATCAATGTTTACCTTAAAAAAGAAGAAAGAGACAAAATTGAAGATCTGATTGTACAACAGAAAAAAATAGAAAAAGAACAGCAAAATACTCCCAAATCATGCCAAAGGAAAGAAATAGCAAATATCATAACAGCAAAAGATGAAATCAAGAACAGAAAAACAATAGAAGGAATCAACAAAACCATCAGTTGGTTCTTTGAGAAACAAAACCAAAAAAGCCTTAGCTAACCTGACAAAGAAAAAAAGAGAGAAAACACAAATAAATAAAATCAGAAATGAGAAGGACATTATCACTGACCCCAAAGAAATTAGAGCAATCATAAGACCATACTATTAACTACTGTACACCAAAACGTAGACAATGTATTGAGTTGGACAATTTCATAGAAACACACAAATAACCTACACTGACCTTAGAAGAAATAAAATAACTCAACACATCAACAACAAGTGAAGGAATTGACATAATCATTTAAACCTCCCAAAAATGAAAAAGAAAAGGAAAAGATGGTGTCACAGTTTAATTCTACCAATCATTCAAAGACAATCCAATACAAAACTTGCTCAAGCTCATCCAAAAAACTGAATAGGAAACACATGACCAAACTCATTCTATGAAATCCACATTACCCTAATAACAAAACCAGATAAATATATTATGAAAAAAGAAAATTGCAGACCATTTTCTCTAATGAATATAGACACAAAAATCCTCAACAAAATAATTGCAAACTGAATCCAAATGTAAGGGTGATTCACCACAAGAAAATCAAATTGTGTAATAAACCACATTCATAAATTGAAGAAGAAAAAACCACATAATCATCTCAATTGATGCAGAATGTGTTGAGACAAAGTAAGCACCCTTTCTTGATAAAAACCTTTCCAAAAGATAAGAATAGAAGGAAGATTTCTGGATATGGTAAAGGGTAAATACGAAAAACTTACAGCTAGCATTGTAATCAATGGTGAAAGACTTAAAGCTTTACCCCTGAGATCTAAAACAAGGCAAGGATGCCCACTGTCAACACTGTTATTCAATATTTTGCTAGAAGTTTCAGGTAGAGCAATTACACTAGATAAAGAAATAAAGGGCACCCATACAGGAAAGGAAGAATAATTCTTGCACTGTTTGCTGATGATATAATCTTATATCTAGAAAATCTTGATAAATCCACAACAAAGTTCCTAAATCTAATTGAATAGTTCAGTAAAATAGCAGGATACAAGATTAGTTCACAAAAATTAATAGTATGTCTACACAATAATGATGAGCAATCTAAGGAGGAAACCAGAAAAACAGTTCAAATTATAATAGCAACTAAAAGAATGAAATATTCATGATTTAACTTAAACGAGGACATGAAGGACTTGCATTGAGAAAACTACAAAACTTTCCTAAAAGAAACCTAAGAAGGCATAAATAAATGGAAGGCATTTTGCATTCATGAACGGAAAAACTAAGTATCATTAAGATGTCAATTCTAACCAAACTGATACACAGATTCAACACAATCCCAATAAAAATCCCAACAGACTTCATTTTTTGCAGGAATGGAAAAGCCAATTATAAAAATTTAATTGGAAGTATAAAGGGCCCCAAATAGCCAAAAATATTTTTAAAAAGAAGAATATGGTTGGAGGACTCTCACTTCCTGAATTTAAAGCATGAGAATCAAATGAAAAAACAGATAAATGAGACCCCCTCAAAATTAAAAAAAATACTTTTGCACCTCAAAGGTGTTTGTCAAGAAAGTGAAAAAGCTGCCTACACAATGGTAGAAAATATTTGGTAATCATATATCTGATAGGGGCCTAATATCCTGCATATATAAAGAAATCCTACACCTAAAAAATAAAAAGACAAACAACACATTTAAAAAAATGGGCAAGTGATTTGAATATAAATTTCTTGAAAGAAGAAATACAAATGGCTTAAAAGCACATGAAAAGATGCTCAACATCACTAGCTATTAGGGAAATGCAAATCAAAACTACAATAAGATGTTATGTTACACCAGTTAGAATGGTGGCTATTAAAAAACAGAGGACTAAAGTGTTGGAGAGGATATGGAGGAATGGGAACCTACATCCACTGCTGGTGGGAATGCAAAATGGTGGAGTCATTGTGGAGGACAGTTAGGCAGTTGCTCAGAAAACTAACTATAGAAATGCCATATGATCCAGCAATTCCATTGCTAGGTATATACCCAGGATATTTGAAAGCAAGGAAACGAACAGATATATGCACACCATTGTTCATAGTGGCATTATTCACTATTGCCCAAAGTTGGAACCAATCCAAATGCCCTTCAACAGATGAATGGATAAAAAAAAGTGTGGTATATACATACAATGGAATATTATTCAGCTCTAAGAAGGAATACAATATTAACACATGGGATAACATGGATGAATCTTGAGGACCTTATGCTGAGTGAAGCAAACCAGACAATGAAGTACAAATATTACATGACCTCACTGATATAAATTAAGCAAATTGAGCAGACTCAGAGAGCAAGAGTCTGAAAGGTCAGATTATAGGAAATAGAAAGGGAGAAGTAGGCTGTGAACCAATGCCCATAAGGGCAAAATCTATGATAAGGTGGAAGTGTGAGGTTATAGTGTGGAAAGCCATGACAGTGGTGCAGTGATACTACTGGGTTAGACAGTGCAGGTATGTCAGTGAGGCTGGGTGTGGAAGGGATTTGGACTGTCCCTGGAACTGGGATATGGTTGGGAGAAGGAACAGGTGAACACTGGTCATTGGTGGGTACATGATTGAAACTACAATGTTGGGAATGTTCTTTTGGCAATAGGGCAAGATAGGGTTACTGGTTTAGGCCATTGGATGTGAGGGTATTCAGGACAGGGTACTCCTGGGACAGGCTTCTAGGGAGTGTGTGAGCATTCATCTTGACGTAGTATATTGTATGAGGGGATGGAGACCCACATAATGAGCGGGAAGGTGTTGGACTCCCATCCTGGGGAGGTACACTATGTTCTCAAATAGAGGAGCAAGAGTCTCTCCAGAGCATGGGCAGTGCCAATAGGGGAGGACAGACCAGTATGTCAAACCCTTAGTGTTGCTGCAAGTAGTTATTAATCTGGTCCTGCAAAGAGTGAAGCCTGGTAGTTGCCCTGGGTCCCAAGGGGAGGGGGAGGAAGGAATAGAATAGATGGAACAGGCAGCATTTTGAGGGCAATGAAAGTGTTCTATATGATCCTGCAATGATGGATATAGGCCATGTTAAGTTTCATCAAAATTTATAATAGTGTTTGGTCCAAAATGTAAACTATAATGTAACCCCCTTACCATGGTTGGTAGATATGTTTCAGTAATTGTACATCAGTTGTAACAAATGTACCATCCACATATGAAATGTTTTCCCCCTTTCAGCCACAAGGGGGAAAAGGGAGAGGGTGTTGCATATATGGTAGGCCCCTATATTCTGTACATGATTTGCTGTGACCTAAAATATCTTTGAAGACAAAAAGAAAAAACTAAGACATTTGAGGAATAAATGGGAGAAAGTGTCACTGTACATACAGAAAACAGATCTTACAGTGATGAAAGGCAAAATGTCAAACATTTTTTATATTTTTTCATTATTTTTTATTATCCCAATTTTTTCATTTTTTATTTTCTGTATTTTATTTCCTATTTTTAAAACTATCATTATTATTTCATTTTCTTATTAATTGTATTTGGCTATTTTATTGGCTTCATTTTTGAAGAAGTTTTGGATCACAGAAGGGTTACAACTGTAGCACGGGAGGATCACTGGTGTGGGGTGTCAGTGATGGGGATACATGGGAGGAGGTTCATCTAAGCATACATATAAGGCATATAAATATGTTCAAATGTTCATGGGTCATTGTAACGGTGGGTGGAAATTCACACAATAACCAAAAGAATATTGAATTTCCATCCTGGGGAGCTCTGTCACATTCTCTGATGTAACAGCAGAGTTCCCCAAGTACAGAGTCAATGGCTAGTAATAGATGGACCCTTGATATTGATGACTATGCTTATGAATCTTTACTCTTGAAATTGAAACTTAGCTTAGTATTATAGGATGCCTAAGTGTTACTTCCTGAAAGCCTCTTTTTTGCACAAATGTGGCCTCTCTCTAAGACAAACTCAACATATAAATGCAACAATTTCCCCCAGCATGGGGCATGACTCCAGGGGATAAGACTCCCTGACACCTAGGGATCCCTGACACCAACTGCCAATGCCACTGGAAAAAGACCTTGACCAAATGGGGGAAAATATAAAGACAAATGAGTTGCCTAAGAGACTTCAAAGTGAGTCAGGAGGACAATCCAGAGATTACACTTATGCATGTCTTAGTAGGATCTCATTGACTGCCAAATTAGAAATTACCCCAAATAGAGGGGCTCCTGAAGGCTCTGGAGACACCCAGACACTATGGCTAGGGTAGATAGCTCATGAGTTTGGTTCCTTGCCAGTGGGCCCTACTTTGGGGTTTGTGCTCCCCAGTGTGACAGAATTGGACTCAGTTGTGGTTTCCCTACCCATGGCTCTTCAGTCCCTTCTATTTGAACTTACAGTTAGTGCTGGAGTTGGTAGGTATAAGTCCAATAGATTTGAATCTTTGGACTCTCCCTGTGCCAGCTGTGTCCCTGAATCTCAATGGAGTTGCGACACATGCTCTCCAGTTCATTGAACTCAGCCAGTATAACTAAAAAGGAAGTGATGATGACAACCCATACCAAGGGACTGAGAAAATCTACAACTGTAAGAAAGGGTCTCATCCATTGGCAATATGGGTTGAAATCCGCTCTCAATTAGAGGTAGAGTGGGCATCACCATTCCAGAATCCTCAGGATTGGGGTATGAACTATGGACTAGAGTGGACTTACTGGTATTCTACTATAGACTTATTGTGATTCTAGCAATGAAAGAAGTTATATAACTGATGTGGATGGAGTGGCAAGACAATTACAAAATTGGTGTTAACTTTAATCCATAGGCTACATTAATTAAAATTTTCCCATGCTTTTCCACAGTCTCACCAATTTGCAATAGTGATGTACATTTGTTCTAGCTCATAGAAGGACATTCTTGTGTTTGTACTATTAACCACAATTCTTATCCACCTTTGGGTTCAAGTTGTTCAGTCCCTAGATTTTTCTCTAGCTTTCTTTGAATTAACATTTATATCAATTCAAATTGACTAACCCTTTCAGCCACAAACCCATTTATATCCCAGCCATGTTAGTCATACTCAAAATAGTATGTTATTATAAACTCTATCTATTTCCACACTTTTACAGTCAAGTTAATTAAAATTTCTCCATACACTAAGCATCAATATCTCTTCTCAGCCATCCTCTTATCTCTTAGTAAACTATACTCTAGGTTTTAATTGCATGTATTTATTTTTTTGTATTTAGTTCATGTTAGTAAGACCATGTGATTTTTGTCTTTCATGTCTGACCTACTTCACTCAGCATAATGTCTTCAAGGTTCATCCATGTTATCACATATGTTCAAACCCCATTTCTTGTTACAACATCATAGTATTACAAAGTATATATACACAAACATATTGTTTATCCATTCATCAGTTTATAAACACTTAGGCTGCCTCCAACTCCTGGCAAATGTAAACAACGCTTCCACAAACTTTGGTGTGCAAACATCCATTCATGTCGCAGTCTTCAGTTCCTCTGGGTATATACCCAGCAGAGGAAATACTGGATCATATTGCAATTCTACATTTAGCTTCCTGAGGAACCACCAAACAGTCTGCCACAGAGGATGCACCACTCTACATTCCCACCAACAGTGAAAGTGTGTTCCAACCTCTCCATAGCCTTCCCAACACTTAGAGATTTTTATTTTTTAAATAATAGCCATTTTATGTGGTGTGACATGATATCTCACTATCATTCTGATCTGCACCTCCCCAATAGCCAGCAATATTGAATATTCCCTCATGTGCCACTTGACCACTCACATTACATCCCTGCAGAAATGTACATTCAAGTCTTATGCCCATCCTTCAACTGGATTGCACATTTTCTTATTGCTGAGTTATATGATCTCTTTATATAGAATGGAAATCAAACCCTTATCATATATGTGGTTTCGAAACACTCTCCCATTGAGCAGTCCTCCTTCGCCTTCCTGAAAAAGTCCTCTGAATCACAAAAGTGTTCAGGTTTGAGGAGATCACATTTTTCCATGTACACCCTCATTGCTTGTGCTTCCAGTGCAAGACTTAAGAATCCACCACCTACCACCAGGTTTGGAAAATGCTTCCCAACATCCCCCCAGGAGCTCACCAGTTCCAGTCCCTATACTTAGGTCCCTGATCCACTTGTGTCAACCTCTACATACAGTGTTTGATATGGGTCCTCTTTCTTTCTTTTGGATATGGATATCCAGTTCTGCCACCAACATCTGATGAATAGACTGTTTTGTGTCAGATGGGTGAGTTTGACAGCCTTGTGAAAAATCACCTGGCTATAGATTTAAGAGTCTGTTCCAGAACCATTAATTCAGTTCCCCTGGTTCCCATGTCTATCTCCATGCCAGTGCCATGCTCTTTCTACAACTGTAGCTAGGCAATAGGATTTAAAGTCTGGAAAAGAGAGACTTCTAACTTTCCTCCTCTCCTTTAAGATGTTTCTGGCTCTTCAGGACCTACCACTGCCCTAAACATATTTAATAATTATGTTTCCACTACTTTAAAAATTGCTAGTGGAATTTTTTATCAGAATTGCATTGAATCTGCACATCAATTTGGGTAGAAGTAACATCTCAATGATATTTAGCCTTCAAATCCATGAAAACGGAATGCTCCTCCAACCTTTCTGTTCCCTTTCAATCTCCTTTAGCAATGCACTGCAACTTTCTGAATATAAGTACCTTATATCCTTGGTTACATTTACTCTCATTTGATTCTTAGTCTTAGAAAATGGATTTTTCCTCCTGACCTCCCCCTTAGATTGCACATCAACAGTATGTAGAAACACCACTAACCTCCACACATTTATCCTGCATCCAGCTGTCTGCTATGTTAAAATTGCTAATCAGCTCTAACCCCTTTGCTATAGAATCCTGGGGAGCTTCCAGGCATAGCATCACACCATCTGCAAACAGGGAAAGCTCCACTTCTTCCTTTTCTTTCCGGATGCCTGTTACCTCTCTCCTGCCCAATATCTCTAGCCAAAACTTCCAAAAAATTATTATTAAAAAGAAAACAAAAAACTGTAATGTAAACTATAATCCACACTTAGGGGCAATGCTGCAATATGTATTCATCAATTGTTACATATGTACGACACTAATGAAGCATGTTGTTAATGTGGGAAAGTGTGGGAGGAGTACAGAGTGGGGCATATGGGAATCCCCTATATTTTTTATGTATCATTTATGTAACCTAAGTATCTTTAGATAAAAATAAATTTAATTACCACCAAAAAAAAAAACCAAAAAAACACCTCCAGCTATATATTGAACAACAGTGGTGACAGTTGGTATCCTCCACCACCAAGTACAATGCCAGCTGTGGGTCCCTCCAACATGGACTCCATCATGTTAAGAAAGCTTCCTTCATTCTGTTTTATAGTATATCTATCAAGAAAGATGCTGCATTTAGCCAAATGCCCCTCCTTGTGTCAATCTATATGATCATGTGATGTTTTTTCTTGGATTTTTTTAATGTTGTATATTATGCCAATCGATCTTCTTGAGTTGAACCATCCTCACATGCATGGTATAAAACCCACTACATGAATAATTCCTTTAATGTGCTGCTGGACCCAATCAGCAAGCAATGTGTTGAGGACTTCCACATCCATATTCATTAGGGAAAAGGGTTTTCAACTTCCCCTTCATAATATCTTTATGTGGTTTTGCCACTATGACAATATTGTCCCAACAGAATGAGTTCAGCAGCATTCCCCTACTTCAATGCCCTGGAAGAGTTTAAGCAACATTTCTATTAAATTCTCCCTGAAATGCTTGGCAGAACTCACCCATGATATCATCCAGTCACGAGGCCACTCTTTTTGGGGAGTTGTTTGATGACTCTTTCAATCTCCTTACCTGCAATTGGTCTGCTGAGGTCCTCCACACACTTCAGGGCCAGTGCAGACCATCTGTTTGCTCCCAGGAATTCCTCTCTCTCATCTACATTGTGCAGCCTTTTTGCATACAATTGTTCAGAGTATCCTCTGAGAATCTAATTTATTTCTGTTGCATCAGTAGTAATGACCCCATATTCATTTTTTATTTATTTTTTTGCATCATCTCTCTTTTTTTCTTTGTCATTCTAGTTAAGGGATTGTGGATTTTGTTAATATTGAAGAATCAACTTTAGGCTTTGTTAATTCTTTATCTTCTTTTTTGTTGTTGTTTTCCATTTCATTTACTTCTGCTCTGATCTTTATTATTTCATTCCTTCTGCTTGCTTTAGGAATAATTTGCTGTTCTTGTCCTAGCTCCTCCAACTGTATAGTTAGGACATTGATTTTTAGCTCTTTCTTCTTTTTAAATATAAACATTGATGGCTGTAAATTTCCCTAGCAGCTTTGCCTTTGCTGCATCCTATAGATTCTGCTTTGTTGTGTTCTTATTTTCATCTGTCTTGAGATATTTATTGATTTATCTCACAATTTCTTCTATGAACCACCAATTATTTGAGTGTGCTGTTTAATCTCCGTATATTTGTGATTTTTCCCTATTCCACCAGTTAATGGTTTACGATCAGAGAAAATGCTTTGTATGTTAAACTTGTTGAATTTATTGAGGTCTGATTTGGGATCCAACATACAGTCTATCCAGGAGAAAGATCCATTAGCTCTGGAGAAGAAAGCATATTCTGCTGTTTTGGTTTTCAATGTCCTGAATATAATGATTAGGTTTTGTTCATTTATTATATAATTCAAGACCTCTCTTTTTTTTATTGATCTTATGCCCAGATGTTCTAGTCAATTCTGAGAGTGGTGTATTGAAGTCTCCAGCTATTACTGTGGAGAAATCTGTTCCTCACTTCAGTTTTGCCAGTGTTTGCCTCATGTAATATGGAGCACTCTGGTTAGGTGCATATATATTTATTATCGTTATTTCTTCCTGGTAAAGTGGTTCTTTTAATAATATACATTGTCCTTCCTTGTCTTCTAGTAACACGTTGCTTTGAAAGTCTATTTTATCCCTTATAAGTATAGCTTCTCCAGCTTTTTTGGTTACTGCACACGTGGATTATCTTTTTCATAGCTTTCACTTTCAATCTATTGGTATCAGTATTAGTCAGCCAAAGGGGTGCTCATGCAAAATATATGAATTCTGTTCACTTTTATAAAGGTTATTTATTTGGGGTAGAAGCTTACTGTTACCAGGCCATAAAGCATAAGTTACTTCCCTCACCAAAGTCTATTAAAACATGTTGGAGCAAGATAGCTGCTGACATCTGCAAGCATTTAGGCTTCCTATCTCCCTTTCTTCCTGGGGCTTGCTTCTCTCCAGGCTCAGCTGCTCTGCTTTCTCCATAAGGCCAGTTGTAGACTATCAGGTGAATGGCTCATTTCTCTTCCCAGGGACTCTGCCTTGTCTAATGGAACCTTCTCTCCTTCCTCGTGTATCTGCTTCTCTGTGTGTTTACTTCCCAGGCTCCAGGATCAAAATTCTCATCTCCCTTCTCCGCAGTGTGGTTTCTATGTGAGTCCTTTCCCACAAACGGGTCAGGGACTCAAAATCCTACTGAAGTGGCCCAATCAATGCCTTAATCCTTATATAATCAACTAAAAGTAAACCTCTGAATCCAATATAATTTAATATGCCCAGAGGAACAAACTAGTTTACAAACATAACACAATATCTATTTTTGGAAATCATAAAAAATATGAAACTGCTACAATATCTTTTGGTCTAAGGTGAGTCCCTTGTAGACATCATATAGAAGACCAATATTTTCTTATCTATTCTGCCAGTCTGTGTCTTTCTTTTTTTTGAGGAGTTTAATCCATTAATATTCAATGTTATGAATGTAAAGGCAGTTCTTACTTGACCCATTTTCATCTACGGGTTTTATCTGTCATATTTTATTTTCACCACTCTTTTTACAATTTTACTTAATTTAATGATATAATTTTTATTTCTAGACTCTCTTCCAAGCCTCTCTCTCCTGTCTTTTCTTTTTAGGCTGTAGCATGCACTTTAGTATTTCTTGCAAAGCCAGTCTTTTGGTTACAAACTCTCTCAGTTTGTGTTTATCTGTGAATGTTCTAAATGTGCCCTCATTTTTGAAAGACAGACTTGCTGGAAATAAGAGTCTAGGCTGGTAGTTTTACTCTTTCAGTATATTATCTTTATCAAACCACTTATTTCTTTGTTCCATGGTTTCTGAGCGAAAATCTACACTTAATCTTATTGGTTATCACTTGTATGTGATGAATTGCTTTTCTCTTGCTGCTATCTGTTTTTGTCATTCTGATTAGTATGTTTCTCAGAGTAGGTCTGTTTGGATTTATTCAGATGGCCATGTGTTATGCTTGTTTGACACTGATGTCTATGTCCTTCAATAAGGTTGGGGAATTTTCTACCATTATTTCTTCAAATATTCCTTCTACCCCTTTTCCCTTCTCTTCTGCTTCTGGGACATCATGACACATATGTTTGCACATCTCTAGCTGTCATTTAGATACCTGAGACCCTGTTCAATCTTTTCCCAATCTTTTCTTTATCCATTCTTTTGTATTTTTGCTTTTGCAGGCCACGTTTTCAATCTCACTGATCCTTTCTTCTGCCTCTTCAAATCTACTGCTATATGCTTCCTGTGTATTTTTTATTTCATTTATTGTTCTTATCATTGCCATAAGATCTGATATTTTTTTATGTATACTTTCAAATTCTTACTTGTGCTCTCCCAGAGTCTTCTTATTATCCTTATTTCTTTAACCATCTCATTAAATTTCTTAAGGAGATTTGTTGGAACATTTATGTTTAGTTGTATCAACTCCTTTATGTCATCTGGAGGCTTATATTCTTCTTTTAACAGGGCCAGAGTTTCCTGTTTCTTGTTATGCATTGCAATTTTTTGGTTGGTGTCTTGGCATCTTGCTTACTAGATGTATGTGTTATGGGTGTAGTTTATCTCTTTGGTTTAGGGTTTTCTTGCCTTTTTTCCCTTGAAGGTTGTGTAGTAGGAGCTGGGTATGTAGTTGGTACTGTGTGCTTGTGTGCTGTGGAGACTGAAGCTGCCCACATTGGCCCAGGAATCAATGAAGCTTTTCCCACACTTACCCCTGCCCCCTGGCAGTACCAGGCATGTCTAGCAATCCAAGCTGTGCAGACCATGACCATCTGTTGTTCCCCAGAAAAACTTATGAAACTTCATGCTGCTTCCTCCCCTTCCTGGGACAGTGATTGAGCTGCTGGTGTGGGCAGCAAGGACATCAGGGTCAAAACTGACCAAAGTTGTACAGTAAGACTGATGTAACACCAGCATCCCTCCTCTTTAGCCAAGGTTGGGAATACATCCTCCAGAATGTGTAACCAGTCCATGTGGACTGAAAATGCCTGCAATAACCATAGAGTCTTAGGAAAAACAATTCCCCTTTTATCCTATTGAGGTCTGGGTATGGAGCCCCAGGTGTCTAACTATCCAGTCAGTGCTGGCTGAAACCACATGCAGTTGCCTGGATAGGTTGTTGAAAGTCTCCCTGATTCCTTCCTGCCAGAGGTAAGGCTGGAGCTTAGGCTGGAGCTGCAATCTGATCTGGAGGAAAGAGGCCTGTGAATACGATTACTGTGATTTTCAATCAATCCCACTTCCCCTCATGTGGAAGATAGTTAAATGACAGATACTGCCTCTTTCCAACTTGGACATGTTCAAATTTTAGCTGTTCTTAGGTTTATACTTTGGCCAGCCAAATTTACCTATCAGTATTTAAAGTTGGTGTCCAACCATTTCTTCTTCCCCCAATTTTGGGATATGGAGCTTCCAAATCCATCCACAGAATAGCTCCCAAGGAAGTTTGTGAGCCAGCACAGGATGGGCACTGGCCTCCATGGGGTGGAGATCTCTACTCATGAATCTTTACGGAAAATGGGCAGTCTCTTCCTCCATTAATTCAAGGTTGTTGCAGTATAATCTTCTGGTCTCCTGGGGGGCCCATACATGTGCTTTTGATAGGTCTGTGTGATTATTAACTGCCCTGTAGGATGAGCTAACTGTTGGAGCTCATCTCTGCAACCATCTTGCCCCTCCCCTCCATTGAATCTTGATGATCTGTTTTTATATTTCTTTTATCTGTAAACTTCAAAGAAGCCTATGTATCCATCTTAATCATTCCCATGGTTAGCATTTTCTAGGAACTTATTAGTAATTGATAAATAAGTACAAATTGATTAATGAAAACTAGTATAACTTAGTAAGTCAGTTTCTTCTGCAAATTAAATTACAATCCAAAATTTAATATTGGTTAGAGATGAAAAGTCAAACAATATATCTCTGCTTTGGGTCGTTTTCATATCAGCACAATATTTTTATTGCCCTTGAACATATTTTCTATATTATTAAAAGTGAAATAGTACTGGATTTGAAAGAACCAGCTGCCAGTGACATATAAATATATCTTAAGTAAAATCAACTGCTTATAGATTCAGCTAGATAGCATTCCCCATAGCATGTTTATTGTAATTTGCAACTTCATAGTTTGGATTAGAGTTATTTTTTATTTTAAAGAAAATAAAATTATATTTGTTTAATTGATATTTGATAAATGGATGTATAGATGTATGGATTGCAAAAGCATAATATCTGCATCCTCAAAAGTGCTGGGATTAGGTAAAGAGATTCTTAGATATGACATTACAATGACAATAAACAAATAAACAACAGATTTATTGAACTTCATCAAAACGGAAAATGTTTGTCCATCAAAGGATATTGTTCAAGAATGTAAATGACATCCACTAGAATGATAGAAAGTAGCTACAAACCTTATAACAGAGGAGTCCTTAAAATACAGAATATATAAACCTGATTGCAATTTTACAACAAAAAGAAAAGCAACATAAATGCAAAATAGGCAAACAAAATTGGAGACTGGGCCAAAAGTTGGAAACAACCGAAGTGTTCTCCATCAACTGAAATAGGTAAACAAAATGGATTACATAGACAAAATGTAACATCATTCAGCAATAGGAATGAAAACCTGAGAGATGCTGAAACTTGGAAGAACCTTAGAAACATTATAGTCACTTAAATAAACAAGACAAAGAAGAATAAAGCTTTTTGGTGCCAATATGACATATAAAAATAGCACATCCACAGATATAGGAAGTAAGTTAGAGGTACTGTGGTATGAGCACTAAGTAGGAGATGGTATGTAAAGTATTGGATAGAGAGTATGAAAAAATAAAATTAATAAAAGTAAAAGAAAGCACACCAATTTTTTTTTAAGTTACATTAATTCAGATAACCATTACACCAATGGGGAAGGGGAAGGTTTTTATCAAGGAGGGATAATCAGAAGTTCCAAGAAAATGGCATCAGTGTTATTAGGCACCCATCAGCTATTTCACAAAAAATGGTAGAGAATGGACAAAATTCTACCTGAGTGAATTGTTTTGGAAATCCACAGAGCAGGAGGTTGCAGAGCATTGTTCTGGATTGAGCTGGACAAAGAGATGAAGAGCTCAAGGGATCACCTTGAGTTGCTTGTCCCTGTGGCTGGAAACAGTGGGTGGGTAAACCCCACACTCAAGGCAAAAAGCCGCCATGGACTTTCTGGCTCTCACCAGCCAGCTGAGTGGGAGGGAGCATTCCCTGATAGGAAGATGAGTTTGGTAATGGGTGGAGAGTGGGTCCTCTCTGTGGGTTTGCTCACCTGAGCACCCTTTGTGTCTTGGGAAGAATACCAGCTAGCACTGAGATGGATCTGGGGAGAGGGAGTGGGAAATCTGCTCAGACAGGTTGTCACAGCCAGCCACCCCAGGAGAAAGGAACTTAGGGAGGGCACAGAGACAGGCACCTAACAAGCCCAGCCCCTGAAAACTGTTAGAAGTCCAAATCACCTAAGGGAAATGGAGGCGGGAAGAGCCTGATAAGCTTTCAAAAGACTATTTCGTCTATGGACGTGCTGTAATGCAGTTCAGGATTTCCTGCCTTGCATATAGAAGGTTGCTGGTTTGAGTCCCACTACCTCCTAAAAGGAGGAATCCACGGAGGGATAAGGCACACAGTTAGCACCTTATGTTAAGGAACTTATAGACAGTGTTTTTACTGATTTGTTATGGCTTTTGGGATATTTTCTTTATTTTTCCTTTATTTCATTCACTAAAACTAAATATATCACGTGCAGAGGGAAACCTGCAGGGTGATTAATTGATGAGCACCAGCAGCCTGAAAAAGTCCCTAGGGGACTAAGAGGGAAGTCTGCTTTTCCTGGGTTGTTTCTTTTGTGCTGTTTTGTTTCTTGTTTGTTTTTGCCCTTTTTTTGTATCTTTTATTTTCTTCCACACATTTTCAACCTACTTTATTTATATTTTTTTTCCTTCAATTTTTTGTCTTATGACTTCTGTTGCTTTTCTTCCATTTCACTATTTCTTGTTTGGTTTTCATTATTTCTTTTTTTCTCTGTCCATGTTTTTTTTTTATTTCCTTCTATACTCTTCTCATCTGCCCAGTCTTTTAATTCATTTTTTTTCTCTATTTTATTTCTTGTTTTATTTTTTTCTATACCCATCTTTTTATTCTTACTCCATTGATTTGTTTATGATTTTTTAATCATTTTACTTTGTTTCCCAGTTCTTCAATGGCCCATCTTCTACCCTTTCCTTGTATTATTATTACTATTATTCTTTTTCTCTATTTATCTCTTTCCTTTCCTCTGGTCCTAATATTTTTTTCAAGGGGACACATATAACTGAAAGGATATTGAATAAGAGGAACCAAGTATCAAAAATTAACCTTACCACACAAAAAGGAACAACAAAATAAAAGCCTAGATTAGCAGAAGCTAATCAAGCAAATAAGCCCATCAAGATAAACAGTGCCTAGACACCAACAAAAATTACAAGCTATACTAACAAACAGGAAGACATGGCCCAGGCTAATGGGCAAACTAAAAAAAAAACAAACATTAGAAGTCACAGAATGTAGAACAAGTAATTAAGGATATCCAAACAAATATCATGAATCAAATAAATAAAGTGAAGTAAGAGATAAAAGATATTAAGAAGACACTGGAGGAACATACTGAAGAAATTGTAAATATACATAAAAAGATAATGGACCTGATGGTTATGAATGGCACACTGCAAGACATCAAAAATACATTGGAAACACATAACAGAAGATTTAAACAGGCAGAGGAAAGAATCAGCAAGGCAGAAGACAATACAGCTAAAATCAGACAGATAGTAGAACAGATGGAAAAAAAAGATAGAAAAAAAAATCCATCAGGGACTTAAGGAATTGAATGAGAACATGAACTGCACAAACATATGCATTATAGGCATCCCAGAGGGAGATGAGATGGGAAAGGGGACAGAAGAAATATTATAGTAAATAATATCTGAAATTCCAAACTCTATTGAGGGACATGGATGTACATGTCCAAGAAGTGCAACCACCCCAAACAGTATAAATCCAAAACAAGCCTACCACAGGATAGATACCTGTTAATTTGTCCATTGCACAAGACCAAAAGAGATAACTAAAAACAGCAAGAGAATAGAGATCCACCACTTACAAGGGGAGCTTGTTAAGATGAAGGGCTGATTTCTCATCTGAAACCATGAAGGCAAGAAGGCAATGGTATAACATAGTTAAGGTGATAAAAGAAAAAAAAAGTCCAGCCATGAACTCTCCATCCAGCAAAGCTGGTTTTTAAAAATGAGGGAGAGTTCAAAATACTCTCAGATAAACTGAAATTAAGAGAATTTGTCAATAAATACTAAAAAGAGTTCTGCAGGTTGAAATAAAAAACAAAAAAGAGATAGTGGAAGGAGAATATAAGAATAACTAAAAAGATAAAAATAGATATAAAAACAATATATGGCATACATGAATCTAGAAAATATGGATAATATAAGTAATTTTTGACAGTAATAAAATTGAATGTTAATAGATTAAACTCTCTAATCAAGAGACACAGATTTGAGGAATGGTTGAGGAAACATGATCTATCTATATGCTGTATACAAGAAACTCATCTTATACCCAGGGATGCAAGCTGACTAAATGGTTGGAAAACAAATTTACATGTGAACAATAATCAGAAAATGGCAGAAGTAGCTAAACTAATATCAGACAAAATGGACTTTAAAAGCAAAACTATTGTAAGTGACAAAGAAAGACACTATATATTAAAAGGGATAATCTACCAAGAAGAGAGAACTATCATAAACATTTATGCACCTAACCAGAGCACCTCAAAATACATGAGGCAAACATTGGAAAAACTAAGTTGAGAAATAGATGCCTCTCCAATATAGTAGGGGACTTTAATACACCATTATCAGCATTAGGCAGAATATATCAAATAACGTCAAAAAAGAAACAAAGACCTTGCATAAAATGTTAGAGGATTTAGATTGAATGACATATAAAAAACATTGCACTCAAATACAGCAGGTTTTACATTCTTCTTGAGCACACATGGATCACTCTCCATGATAGACCACATGCTAGGCCACAGAACAACTTTTATTGAATTCAGAAAGATTGAAATTATACAAAGTAATTTCTCTGACCACAATGGAATGAAGCTGGGAATTATTAAGGGACACAAAAGCAGATTAGGCACAAAGATATGGAACCTACGGAACACAATCTTAGACAATCAGTGCATCAAGGAGGAAATTGCGAAATGAATCAATAACTGCATTGAAAGAAATGAAAATGACAACACACTGTAACAAAACCAATGGGATGAAGCAAAAGCTGTGCTGAGAGGGAAATTCATAGCCATAAATTCCTACATTAAAAATGATAAAAGAGCAAAAATCAAAAACCTAACTGCACACCTGGAGGAATTAGAAAAAGAACAACAAACTAACCCCAAAGCAAGTATCAAGAAGGAAATAACAAAGATTAGAACAGAGCTAAATGAAATTGAAAATGAAAAAGCATTAGAAA
Organism: Cabassous unicinctus; assembly: GCA_029593785.1. Lineage (NCBI taxonomy): Eukaryota > Metazoa > Chordata > Mammalia > Cingulata > Chlamyphoridae > Cabassous > Cabassous unicinctus. The sequence goes on along the minus strand of JAQZBX010022229.1, from coordinate 11,260 downwards.
AAAATAAACAAAACCAAAAGCTGGTTCTTTAAGATAAATAAAATTGACAAAACCTTAGCTAGAGTAACAAAGAAAAAATGAGAGAAGATGCAATTACTTAAAATAACAAATAAGGAAGGGGATATCACCACTGACCCCATAGAAATAATATAATAAGAAGTTACTTTGAAAAATTATGTGCCTAAAAGATGGATAATTTAGAGGAATTACTGTAAACACACAAGCAGCCTACATTGACAAAAGAATAAATTGATGAACTCAACAGACCAATCAAAAGTAACAAGAATAATTAGTCATCAAAAACCTTCCACCTAAGTAGATCCCAGGACCAGATGGCCTCACAGGTGAATTCTTATAAACATTCTGGAAAGAAGTAACACAAATCATCCTTAAACTTTTCCAAAAAATAGAAGTGGAGGGAACATTGCCTAACTCATGCCAACATCACCCTAATAACAAAGACAAAGATGCTACAAGAAAAGAAAGCTATAGATCAATCTCTTTAATGAACTTAGATGCTAAGGCCTGAACAAAATACTTGCTAATTGTATTCAACAACACATAAAATGAATTTTACACCATGACAAAGGGGTTTTCATCCATGGTATGCAAGGATGGTTCAACATAAGAAATTCAATCTATGTAATGCAACATGTTAACAGATCGAAAGAAAAAAATCACATCATCACCTCTATATATGTAGAAAAAGCATTTGCAAAATACAGCACCCTTTCATGATAAAAATACTTCAAAAGATAGGAATAGAAGGAACCTTCTTCAATATGATAAAGTGTTTATGAAAAACCCACAGTTAACATCATATTCAAGCGTGAAATTCTAAAAGCTTTCCTTCCAAGATCTGGAACAAGACAAGGATGCCCACTGTCACCACTCTTTTTTAACATTGTTTTAGAAATACTTGCTCAATCACTTAGGCAAGAAAAAGATATAAAAGTCATCCAAATGGAAAGGAAAATTTAAAATTTCACTATTTGCAGATGACATGATCCTATAGATAGAAATCCCTGAGAAATCTACAACAAAATTTCTAGACAGTCTAAATGACTTCATTAAGGAAGTAGGTTATATGGTCATAGTGCAAAATTCCATAGCATTTCTATACACCAATAATAAGCAATCTGAGGAGGAAATCAAGAATAAAATCCCATTTACAATAGCAAATAAAAGAATCAAATTCCTAGGAATAAATTTAACTAAACTTGTAACTGACTTGTTTGCAGAAAACTACACAACACTGTTAAAGGAAATCAAAGATGACCTAATAAATGAAAAAATATTCCCTGTTCATGGAAAAGAAGATTTAAAATCATTAGGACATTTATCCTACCCAGACTGATTTATAGATTTAGCACAATCCAAGTAAAAATTACAACAGCATTTTTTACTGAATTGCAAAAGCTAATTATGAAATATATTTGAAGGGGCAAGAGGCCCCAAATAACTTAAAACTTATTGAAAAAGAAAATTGAATTTTAAGACAAAAGCTACCTGACTTTAAAACATCCTACAAAGCTACAGTGATCCAAATTGCTTGGTATTGGCACAAGGATAGACTTAATAACCAAAGGAATTGAACTCACAGTTCTGATACAGATCTCCACATATACAGTCAACTGATTTTTGACAAGGACACCAAGCCCATTCAACTGGGAGAGATTTGCCTCTTAAACAAATGGTGCTTGGAGACCTGGATAGTCATACACAAAATAATGAGAGAGGAACATCATTGCACATCATGTACAAAAATTAACCTAAGATGGATCAAAGGTCTAAATATAAGAGCCAAGACCATAAAGCTTCTGTAAGATACTTAGAGAAGCATCTACAAGACCTTGTATTAGGTAATCATTTCATGAACTTTACACCCAAAGCATGAGAAATGAAAGAAAAATTGATAAATGGGACCACCTCAAAACTAAAAAATTTTGCACCTCAAAAGAGTTTGGCAAGAAGGTAAAAAGTCAGCCTACTCTATTGGAGAAAATATTTGGTAACAATATATCTGATAGGGGTTTAATATCCACCATATATAAAGAAATCTTACACCTCAAAAATAAAAAGACAAATAACCCTTTTAAAAAATGGAGTAATGATTTGAATAAACACTTTTCCAAAGAAGAAATAGAAATGATGAGACAGTACATGAAAAGATGCTCAACATCACTAGATATTAGGGAAATGCAAATCAAACCTACAATGTGATATCCTGTTACACCCATTGGGCTGGCAGCTATTAAAAAAACAGAGGGCTACAAGTGTTGGAGAGGACATGGAGGAATGTGCACCCTTTTCCACTGCTGGTGGGAATGTAGAATGATGCAGCCAGTGGGGAGTACAATTTGGCAGTTCCTCAGAAAGCTAATTATACAACTGACATATGATCCAGCAATTCCGCTGCTCGGTATAAACCAGAAGAATTGAAAGCAGGTATACAAACAGATATATGCTCACCAATGTTTATAGCTCCATTATTCATCATTGCCAAAAGTTGGAAACAATCCAAATGCCCATCAACAGATGAATGGATAGAAAAAATTGTGGTATATACATACAATGGAGTATTACTCAGCCATAAGAAGGAATGTAGTATTAAAGCATGGATAACATAGATGAATGAAATCTTATGTTGAGTGAAGCAAGCCAGGTACTGAAGGACAAATGTTACATTACTTCAATGATATCCATTAAGCACATTGAGCAGACTCACAGAGTTTGAGCCTGGGAGATAGGTATATAGGAGACAGAAAGGGAGAAGAAGCTTGTGAACCAATGCCCATATGGGAAAAATAATCTAAGTTGGAAGGGTATAGTTGCAGCTAATGGGCATGACAGTGGTGCAGTGATGCTACTGGTTTGGGCGGTGCTGGTTTGTGAGTGGCTAGAGGGTTTGGATGGTGAGTTGGACTGTCATGGAAATGGGGAGAGGGTTGGGGGAGATCATAGGTGAACTCTGGTCATTTTTGGGTAAGTACTTGAAACTATAAAGTTGGGAATATTCTTTTGGCAAATAAAGCAGGGCAGGGTTACTGGTTTAGGATTTTGGAGTGGGGGGCACATGGGAAAGGGTGTTCCTGAAGCAGGCTTCTAGGGAGTATGTGAGTATTCATCTAGTCATAGTGTGTTGTATCAGTGGGTGACAACAACATAGTGCGGGAAGATGTTAGACTCCCATCCTTGGGAATCCTGCTATGTTCTGAAATAGAGGGTTAGGAGTCTCTCAAGAGCAGAAGCAGTATCTAATAGGGAAGGACCTGCCAGTATGCCAAACCTTCAACATTGTTGTAACTGACTATGAATCTTGTTCTTCAAAGAGTGAATATTGGTGGTTGCTGTGAATCCCAAGGGGAAGGGTAGGAAGGAATAGAATACATAGAACATGGGTAATTTGGGGGGTGATGGAATTTTTCTACATGATCTTGCAATGACGGATACAGGCCATGTTTAATTTCATCAAAATTTATAACAGTGTATTGTCCAAAATGTAAACCATAATGTAAATCATTGATCATGGTTAGTAGCACTGTTTCAATATTTGTACAATTGTAACAAAGGACCATCCACATGTAGAATGTTGTTAATAGTGGAAAGGGAAAATGGGGAAAATGTTGGGTATATGGGAATCCCCTATATTCTGTACATAATTTTTTTGTAACCTGAAGCTTCTTTGAAGACAAAATTTAAAAAATAAGAAACTGGGGGAATTAATGGAAGAAAATATCACTGTACATACAAGATAACAGATCTTACAGTGATGAAAGACATAATGTCAATTTTTTAAAAAATTATTTGCTATTATTCCACTTTTAAATTTTTTTGTATTTGTTATTTTTAAAACATTATTATTTGATATTCTAATTAATTGTATTTACTTATTTTGTTGGCTTCATTTTTATAGAAGTTTTGGTTCACAGAAGGGTAACAACTTTGACAAGGGAGGATCATTGGTGTGGGATGTCAGTGATGGGTGATGCATGGGAGGAGTTTCATCCTGGGCATACCTATAAGGCATATGAACACATATTCAAGTGTTCATGCCGCATTGTCAGTGTGGGTGGAGATTCACACAATAAATTAAATAATATCAAATTTCCATCCTGGGTAGCTCTCAAATAGGATAGCATGAATCCCCTGACTACAGGGGCAGTGACTAGTGAAGGACAATGGACCATTGATGGGCCTTTGATATTGATGACTGTACTTGTGAACCTATACTTTTGAAATTGAAACAGCCTATATTATAGGGTGCCCAAGGTTACAACCTGAGACCCTCCTTGTTGCTCAAATATGGTCTCTTTTGAAGCTGAACTCATCATGTAAATGCATTACCTTTCACCCTGGCATGGAACATGACTTCTGGGGAAAAGCCTCCCTGGCACTGAGGGATTACTACCAAGGGCCAAGTAGCAATTTCCTCAAATAGCAATTTCCTCAAATAGTAAGTCTCCTGAGGGCTCTGGCGACATCAAGACACTATATGCAGGGCAGACAACTCAGGAGTTTGGTGCCCTGACAGTGGGCCTTAGTTTGCAATTAATGCTCCTCAGTGTGTCAGAGTTATACTCAGTGGTGGTTTACCTACCCATTGGTCTTCTGTCCCTCCTATTTGTATCTATAGCTAGTACTAGAAATAATAGGTGTATTACCAGGAATCTTAAATCTTTGTGCTTTCCCTGTGTCAGCTGGTCCCTCAATCTCAACAGAGCTGCAACCCCTAATCTCCAGTTCATTGGACTCACCCAAGACAACTAACAAGGAGATGATGATGGACAATGACCATCCCAAAGAACAGAAAGTCTACAACTGCAAGGAAGATACTCCCATCCATCTGCCCCATGAGATCTAAGCTCCCTCTCAAATACAGGAGGAGGGGGTATCACCATCCAGAATCCTCAGGATTGGGGAATGAATGATGGATTAGAGTAGATTTACTATTATTCTACTATAGACTGATTGTGATTCTAGCAATGGAAGAACTTTTATCATTGATTTGGAAGCAGTGGCCAACAGAGGTGCTGAGGGGGAAGAGAGGGAAAATCACTTGTAATTTGGGGGGATTTTCCTGAATGACAAAGCAATGACAGGTACAGGCCATTATATATCTTGTAACAGCTTACAAAATTGTGCTGGAGAGTGTGTAAACCACAATGAAAATGATTATTGACATGTAGTGGTAATCCTCCAAAATGTTTTCCTCAATTGTCACAAATGTTATCACATTAATGAAGGATGTCATTAATGTGGGAAAATAGAGGAAGTGTAGAAAGCAGGCCATATGGGAATTCCTTATGTTTTTTATGCATCATTTATGTAATCTAAGTATCTTTATAAAAATAAAAATATTTATTAAAAAGAAGGTATAATCAAAATTTTGAGGCATGTCATTATTCCATTTTTATTGTGGTTTGATGGGTCTTGGGGTCTTCCATTTTTATCAACTTGGAAAATTATATTTATGTGAATATTTTTGATAAATAATAAATCATAAGATATCTTAAATTTTCAAACTAGATACTGCTTTTTAAGACTAAGAAACAATACAAAAATTTATTTTGTATTAAAATGATTAAAAAGTACAAAAGTAATAAAATCCTTAAATTATCTAGTTAATAAATCTGTTATATGTAATACACAAAATAAATTAGAAAATGCAATTTCTGTAAAATAATAAAAGGTGTAAGTTTACAGTATCCTGTCCTAGTTTGCAATTGTTATCTGCTCTTTAATATTGCCCACTTATTCATTAGAACTCAGCATATTATTCATAGGTATTTAAATTCTTGATCTGATAATGCTAATATATCTGTCATATTGATACTGGATCTGCTCTTTCCTCTGTATCTGCAAAATGTGTTTTGCTTTCTGAATGCCTTAATTTTTTTTGAAAGCCAGACTTGATGTATCTAATAAAAGACTATGAAGTAAATAGGCCACAAGTGTTTTCAGTTTCGTGGCTGCTATGACAAATACCACAGTCTGTTGAATTAACAACAGGAATTTATTGGCTCCAGAATTCAGAGGATAGAAGTCTTGGCTACTCTCATATTTGGTAGCAATCCCTGGGTCCCTTGATTTACCATCACATGTGAAAATCCTCTCTTTTCTCTTCTAGGACTTATTGATTTCTACCGTACTCTCCAAATTGGTTTTCTCTACATGATGCCTCAGTCCTGTATAGAATGGGAAACAATTTAACTAAAAATAACAACTTGAAAAGGTCCCATTTACACACTCATAGTAATGTATTAACATTAAGAACATGTTTGTTTGTTTGTTTCTGTCCCTAAGGTACATAATTCTTACTTCCACTGTCCAATCTCTGGGACCCAGAAAGACATTTTTCTAATCCATCATATCTCAAAATCATTAATTCCTCTAAGAAAAATCTATGAATCCAAAGTCTAATCAAAATTAGTTACAGTTGTCCCCCTTCCTGGAAAGGAATTTTTCTCCTTCTTATGGACAGTTGTAATGTAGAAATCAATTTATTTCCTCCCAAAATACAATAATAGGTATAAGATAAACATTCCTATTTCAGAAGGGAGAAAGTAGAAGGTAAAGAGAGTTTAAATGTCGCAAGGCCATTAGATTACAAGGTCTAAGAGTCTTAGACTCAATAATGTGCTCACTCTGCTTCATGGAGAAGCAACCACATGTACTCTAAGCACTTGTGCAGTCTCCCAGAAGATAAGAGTGAAGGTCCCAACCTTTGAAATAATCAAAATCATGGCCACACTATGAATGAATGCAGGGGTATAGGACTCAGCATACTGGAGCATTGGAGATTTGCTATTCTCCCTATATATTGGGGCTCAAATGCCAACTACTCCAAGTTCCAGGTGAAATGACTTGAACCCATCAAGCACAGGGGTTGTCTGGCTGTTTCCACACAAAGAGGTGGATATTCCGTCTTAGAAGGAGGGGTACTTTTTGGTCCAGTCCTCTTTATCAATGTTTTTGTCCATTAAGTCCTTCTGCCTTCTATTTATTCCTTCTTTGTCCCTTTCAGTCAAAGTTGGTAGTATGCTTCTGTTCATATCAATTTTGTAAAATTCTTTGTCAGCTTTTTATGCAGTTAAAGGGGGTCCAAACATCAGATAAAAGAACTTTCCACAACTCCTTCTTTGATAACTGCACTTTAAATCTTGTCTTTAACTGAAATGGCTGGCTGGATCAATGTTCAAATACTTTCTTTAGTAATTTCCTGTTCATTTAAATCATCATATGTAACCAAGTACTCTGAGAATGACTTCCTGAAAGCCCAGTGGTGTCCCTAATAGAGAAATTTCTGGCCCTACTCTCAGATTGCATTATCTGGATAAGACGCTATTTTCAAAATCAATAATTTCTGCTTCCTTCATGCTTAATAGTTTAATTTTCATTTTATCCCTTTCCTTTAGCATTTTTCTATTTGATTCAATGGAAATTAGGCTGCACCATCCACAAATAACTTGGAAACCTCTTCAGTTAAATGTCCAAGTTCATTGCTTACAAGTTCTAAGTTCAATCCTACTATCAGGCACAATTTTACCAAATTGTCCACTACTTTATAATAAGGATCACCTTCCCTCCAGTTTCTAATAACACATTCATCATTTCCTTCTAAAATCCTATCAAAGGTACTTGTGTTATCTGTAATCACAGCAATATTCTTTGCATTGCAATCTAGACTTTTTCTTTTTGGAACTCCATATTCTTCAAGTCTTTAATTCCCCAATTCCAAAGCAACTTCCATCTTTTTATCTGTTTGTAATTACAGCACCTACTTCCCAATAACAAAACGTTTCTTATTCTCCTAACTGTTATGACAAATACCACACAAAAGGATGGCTTAAAAAGAGGAATTTATTGACTTATGGTTTCTCACAATAGGTGTTGGCAATGTTATGTCTGTCTGGCAATCCTTAGTTCCTTAGCTTTCCTTTCATAATGAGATGTCCTCCTGTTCCCCTTCTGGATTCTGTAAGCTTCCAGCTTCTCATAAACTGAAATCATGATGACATTCACAAAAGAAACAATTTCACATATATATTTATATATGTATAAATGAGTTCATACTCACTGAAATTGATTAAAATTAAGAATAACCTCTAGAAGGCTAATATATATATATTTATATATATATTACATAACTAGGAGTTAGGCTATGTTTGCAGGTTGCTGTATCTGTAAGTTATTAAAGGCTAGAATTTCTACTAGTTTCATTCGTTTGTAGTCCCCTATTTTCTTAAATAAATTCTCAGCCTTAAAATTATTTATTTTGTAATCAACATTTGTTATAGAGGAGATGTATTGAAATCTTTATGTTCATTAAGCATTCTCTAATCCTATGATTGGGTCTCTATCTTTTATTTAACTTGGTTCTCTGGATTAATACCTTCACAAATCTTTCATTGCTTTGTAAACTCCCTAACCCCTAAATTGAGACAAGAATTTTAGGGTGAGCTCCTCTTAGATAGCTTCCATTCCAGTTAACAAAAGCTGGAGGGTGACAGATTTCAATATTTTCCTTCCCCAACATAGAAGTGTAGAAGTGGCTGCAATTATATTTCCTTTCCAGGATGTCACTAATACTCTGATAAAACATATGTTTATTAAGCTCTGGTAAAAGAGTCCCCATTCAGTACAGCCCTTTTTAAGGAGAACAGGTCACTCTAGGCATATTTCAAAATATTTATTTTCCCCTCTCCATACTGGTGGTACAAGGTGGAATATTCCCCAGTCTTCAGAGTAAGAAAATGATATGGCTTTTGGAGATAAAACTCAGGAAACTGTGGTCCTTTACCCCTATATCTGAGTTTCTAGGAATCTTTTGACATCAAGTTTGTCCACACTGAGCACTTACAAATTGGTCAACTAGAGTTCAAGCATTCCTGTGTGTACTGGCTGTAGTAGAGTGCTTCTATTTCTTTACTTCTCCCCCAGGTAAGTAGTGATTCACTTCACCTGCCTTCTACTCTGTTTTCATGGCAGTGGTTTGCCCTGTGACCTCAATTTTCTCATAGATTTAAGAGTTTTTGTTTGACATATTTTCAGCACTTTTTTTGGGGGGGGGGGCGGCAGAGATTGGAATGATGGTTTTAAGGATGGCTAAATGTTGTACCTGCTAATGGTGGTCTGAAAAATTCATTTTATTACCTAACACTTCATAAATATCCACAAAATGCATTTTATTTGTTCCAAATAATCCTCAATAAAATATTATAACACAGAGTCTTGCAAATAATATAATAACCTTAACAAATAAGCAGATTAAAGGGCAAGTTTCCTTACAAATAGCATTTTAAGAAATAAAAATTGTAGTTATCCAAAAATTATTTCAAAATCTCTATAAAATACTCTAAAAAAGAATACTAACATTTGATATAATAGTTACATAAGCATTTAATTCAAAGGGATTGCAAAAAATGAATGGGATATCATCAAAATGTAAATTCATTGATACCCTTTTAGCAAACAAAAATAAACAATAGGGAAAGAGAAGTCATTTTGGTGTATTGCTACCAGATTATATTACAGTTTTTAAATGTTTGCTAAATGTAAAGAAAAGTGATATTATTAAATAAACAAATGATGATGACATTCACCAAAGAAACAATTTCACAGGCAAGATGTTAACATATATTTCAACTTAATTTAACTAATAGTTATTAAACTATCTCTCTTATCAGAGCTATGCATTAAATGTTCATTGCTTGAGAAAATTCCCATAAGGCCAATTATCCTGTAATTAATGGCCTAATATGTGTTTGTTAAATCACAGAAGAAGAAATCAGCAATACCAAATATTAACAAGCTATTATACGAATTAAGTAAAAGAATCAGTTGATATTTCTGAGTAGCATTTCTATAATTTTGTTTTTTTTTAATTAGTGAAGTTGTAAGCTTACAAAACATAATATGCAGAATCCCCATACAGCACTCCTCCGATACCTTACATTGTTGGGGAATTTTTGTTAAAGATTATGAAAGAACAATCTCAGTCCCTTACCACAAGCTATGGCACATAGTGTACACTTGGTATATTTTTTCCATACACTCCTATAATTAAGGCTATGTATTAATATTGCACATTTGCTATAGTTCATGACACACCATGTTCAAATTTGTACTCTTAACCACAGTCAATTTTCTGCCACACTGTTCACTGTGTTATATAGCCCCATGCTTTGTACACCGAGTTGCTGTCACTTTAATCACAGAGTTGTGCAGTCATTGCCCAGTAAAACATTGAAATGTTTTTGTTTATTATTACTTTTTAATTACTCTTGTGAGCCAGTTCTACCTGACAAATTCACCTTTTGAAACTATAAGGCAAAATTTTGATTCTTAAAAAAAAATAATTAGATGGATATTTAGACACAGAATTTCATACTGTAAAGCTTAATGAAATTTGAATTGAAAGTTAAATATAATATGAAAAGAGTGACTATTCCCAAGAAAATATAGATTTCTAAAACAAATAAGTCGATTGATGAGATTTACTTACAATAAAATTCAAAAGTGAAAGTAGCATAAATTCAGATCCCAAACATATGATAATATTAAATTATGAAAAATAAGGAGAGATTATTTATTAAAAATAAGTGAAAATCAATCAGTAAAATATATATGCAAATTTGAAGACCTGAAATAATACATTGCAAAAAGTCATTTTGAAAGAGTCTCAACAAAGAATGTTACAAGGCATACACATATCATTGGCATTTATTTAAATTACTATGTATTTATTACAATTCTAACAAGGTTTTTCACTTTCAAAATTAATTTCAAAAATTATTGGGATAAAACTTTTTATCTTAAATTATATTTTGAACTGGATTTCATGCAAATAATCTGATACAAACAAGCATATTATACAAATAAATCTATTTGCTATGACTTTACTGACCACAATTCATAAATTTAATTGGGAAACACATATCAAGAACAAATAAGGGTATCCTTGGACACATTATTTACATTTCTGCATATTTATCAGAAAAAAAAATCCCATACATATACACAAATACATTTGAAATATTTATATATATGTATTATATATAAAATTTTGCAAGAATGTAAAATGACTAAATATTAACTAAAATGTAGATTATCATATATTTAATAAAATACTGTAATTAATTAGGTAAACATTATTAAAGAGTATAATATGAGTGTTTGCAACCATTCATTAAAAAGCATTATACCACTTCCAAAATCAAGTGTTCAGAATAGAAGTACAATTTATTTTTGTGAACAC
>JAQZBX010022228.1:0-31713 GCA_029593785.1 Cabassous unicinctus | reverse complement strand
GCTATATTCCTTGTGCTTAAGGACTTGCAAGTCATAGATGCTCAGTATTTGTGAATAAAGGCATTTATATAGAAACTGTAGGGAGTGAAACACAGTTTGGTTCCACTGTGGAGGAAATGGGCTCTGGAGGTGGTTCCACTTGAGTTCAAATCCCAGCAATGTTGTTTACTAGCTGTGAGACCTTGGGCAAATTACTAAACTTCCCTGAGCCTACAGTGTTAGTGTCTGAGAAATGTATGTAAAACATAGCAAAGTACCTGGCATGCAGTTAACAGTCAGTACTTGTTAGATATTACTATTATTATCATTAACATCATTGTTGTGCTTCCTAGTAAAATAAGTCATCTCTTGTTCTATTCTTTTAACCAGAGACATTCAGCAAATTATAATAATTGAAATGTGTTTAATGAACTTAACAAAAAGTCAAGTTTTAAATGAGGGAAAATAAACTAACATTTGCAACCTTGCTTCTTGCCAATCACCTTGCAAAATGCTTTACATTTATTATCTTATTTTAATCTTTTGAATCCTGTTAAGTAGATAATATCTTCATTTCACAGGTAAGAAAATAGATTCAGAAGTTAAGCATTTTGCCCAAGGACACTCAGAAGAAAGTAGTAGTAGAGTCAGAAATCAAGCATCTCTAACACGACACTAATGTAACACACACACACCCCCAATGTCCTTTACCTATTTTTCTTTTATACTTTTTTCCTAGATCTCAAGGGGAAAATAAAATCTGAGAATAATAAAGTTAGTGTATTTGGGATTGCGTTAAGTATTAGACTGGTCTCGCAGGTTTGAGACCTTTGTAAAGGTTTGTGAATCCTGTTCAAATGCAAAAGACTTCTTAGTTACATAACTCTTACTTGTGATCTTAACCTGGTTATCTCGAAAATTGATGCCATTGGTAATGAGAAGATCTAAGCAAGAATAAAAACTACAGCCAGCAATGGTATCAACTTTTTATATAAAGGACAGTACATTTAAGGTTGGAGCAATACACAAGTTTTTAGGTATCCAGAGAGTAATGAGCCTTGGGGAATCATGAGGTAAATTAATTTCCTTTGATAGAGCTAGCTGGATTCAGTAGGGAATTTGAAGAGGCTTGTTTTCCAATGGGATCATAAGGTATGTTCAAATTCCTGTAAACTAATGGTTCATAACAGTAAGAATCTGGCTGAATCCAGCCCCATAACAACCAAGTTAGAAATAATGGGGATTTTTAATTGCTTTGTTTGTGTAAATGGACTTTGTCACTGATTCCATTAGCCTTTGGACTGCAAGGTTTGAACATTTTGTCTGGGGAAAAAAAAGAATTAAAACCATTAGGTAAAATTCCTTTTAGATTTTATATAACAGATTATAATTCACCCTACTTTTTAACAGGAACAAGTGAGACTGATGCCTGGTTAGATAGGGTTTGAAAAATTGATGAAAACTTTGTATTTATTTCTTTAGCAGATGGAATTTTTTGTGCAATACCAGAGATCTAAATCCACTAGAATTGGTTGAAATGGTTCCTTAATAAATTGTATTCCTGCATCCATCCAATAAGTTTGGATTTTAAATGTGAAAGAAAACTTTGCGTATCTTGGAAACATTTTGCATGATTTTCAATGATATTTCATTGCTGTATTGTGATTTGATTAACATTAAAGGTGACAGTTCTGGGTATCATTCCCAGTGTTGTTGGCGTTTCATAACGATTGTCAAGTTCTCATTTCATACTTTCTCAAAAAAGCTACTTTCATATATCTGTGCCAAATAGTGTTCTATAATTCACAAGGCAGTAGACTACAGGATAAAACCTGATAGAATATTGAAAGATGGTTTCTTTATTTAAGTATAGTGAGTACCAAGTTTCCTGGTATCTTGTAAACAACTTACATGCTGAATACCAAAAGTTTCATATAGATCGCTTTGCAATTGCTGCCCTTTCATAATGAACTATATATGATTTGAGGTACGCTTTGAAGAAAATAATACTCAGTTGGCTGCATAAAGGGGAATGGAAAGAGTATTCTTGTCAGTGGGAATATTTACTATGTATTCATTGAACAAAAAAAATAGTTTTCTGGACTTATTTTGGGAAAATGGGGGTAGAAAAGTAGGTAGAAGTTGAATTGTAAGGACTTTTCATATTAGATTAAGGAAATTAAAAGTGTAGTAACATGGACTAGAAGTAACATTGGGCTAGATGTTGGGAACTCTGGATTCTAATTTTTGCTTTACCATTTTCTAGGCCCTTACCCACTGAAATATGTCCTCTATTTGTCTTATTCCAGGTACTAAATGTACGGTAATGAACAGTGCCTGACATTTACTAGACTAGACACTCCATAGATACCAAGTGAATTAATGAATTCTTACTTTGAATATGGCATTAATCTCTCTGGGGCCACACATTTCTCATTCAGACAAGGATGGACTTTAAGATTTTTTTTTCTAGATCTGTGATCCTATGACCATTTTATAGATGTGGCAAACTATTAACCATTTTAGAGCATTGTCATATGAGTTAAATGATGTCAGATGATTGAAAATGGTTAAATGTCAGATAATTAAATGAAATCATGTGGTTGAGGATGGAGAGAATAAAAGAGCAAAGCCCATCTTAAATTAGTCTATGCTTAAAGAGGTGAGGTGCTGATAATCTGAATTTTGGTGGTCATAATCACAATGTAAAAGAAACAGTGATTTTGAGATAGAAAAAAGAAGCTAGTAAATATCTCATTTTGCCTGGCCTGAGATCTTTGACTATTTAAGGAACAATTGGAGCACTAGTAGCAGAACAGTATACCAGCTTCTTTTTAACATTTAGCTTTGTTTAAAGAGCTCATAGAAAATAATAGTATTTAAATGTTGTGGGAAAGAAGCATCCAAAAATGACTAAGGTTTCTATTCCAGGTCTCAGAAATAATGATGATACCATTGAAAGAAATTGGGAAATCCAGAGATGGGCACTAACTTTGAGAGAAAAAGGAATTAGAATTTAGACATATAAAATGTTATTTATATGGGAATGGTATTTTTATTGAATGTATTAAAAATTCTTATTTCAATTGATAGAAAAGGCTGCTCTTTAAAGAATCTGGATATTTGTGCCTGCATCACACCTCTGTCAAGTAAAAAAAAAAAAAAGCTGCTACTTTTGAATTGTTTGTTTTGCTCAGTGGAGTTAAAAACCTACCAAGGATCTATTTATCTGATGAACCTTATGAAGCAAGAAACAATGCATCTGTTTTCTAGTTCTTCTTCCTTTCATTTAGTCAAACATTCAGAATTGCCCAAACACTTAAGTTAAAGGTCCTACTTTTCTGACCAAGTACCTTGACATCCTAGGCTGCCTGCTTAGTAGTGATAAATTATATTGAGCCAAAGATCAAGTGCAAATGCTTTCAGGGAGACCACTAGAATTAGTAGTCATTTCATCTAGAAATGACTACTAATAGCCAAATAGCTTCCAAGCCCTTATTTTTTTATGCCACTGTTAAGTAATTGAAGTCTTAGTAGCCACTCTTTTGATGGGACTTCAAGCTTACTAGATTATAAGGGATAGGAGCTTTATTTTGTTACTCATTGTAACAATGAAATGAGCAGTTCATTTTCTACCATCTTTGTTAATAATGCCATGAAGAAAAACATATTCCTTAATTACTAGAATCAAAGTAGTTATTTGAGTCCATGTTGAGGCTTTTAATAGAAGAAAGAAGAATAAATTTTTACCAGTTTTGTATATTAATATATAATATATATCTGATATATACCATAAGAGAGTGGTAAGACATTTTACATTAATATCACCACTTTTAAAATTAGATAGAGGAACTTTTTCAAGTGAGATGGAAGTATTTGGTCCAGGTCACACAGACTTAGTATATAAAGAGGTTGAGCTGTGAACCCCAGTATTCTGAATCCTTGCCCAGTGTTCTTTTGGCTACATATTCTGAGTTTTTCTACTTTGGTCATTGACCTCAACCCTCTTTTTCTTTTAAAAGCATAGTTTCAACATTATAAGGGAGCAGAGGATGTTTAGATAAGTGGATTTCTAGTGTACATACATATGATAGGTTTGATGTCAAGGAGGCTGAACTTGTGGATGTAGTGGGTGGGGCTTTGAGCAATTAAAAATCTCATTTTGCCTGTCCAGGGATCTGTTGCTGTTGGAGGAGAAGCAGAAGGAAAAGTAGCAGAACAGTTTCCCTGCTCAGCATGTAGTTCTGTTTAAAGGACTGATCTAGAGAAAGTAGATTATTGTCTAAGCAGAGCAAATTCATGTCTGAGAGTTGGGAGAGCATGGCTAGTGTTAAACAAGAAACTATGCCTCAGTCGGGCTTTGATGTCTGCGTTCCTTATGCTGTGGGCTAATTTACTGCATTACTTTATAGCTTATCTATTTTCTTCTCATTTTCCTCTAACTGTAACACATTTATTTTGCCTTTTCCAATGGATTTTACAAAGAAAGATTTTTGCTCAGTATTTGTCATCGTAAATTCTCATTGCTGTTGCTGCCCTCAGAAGGACTGTGTAAA
This sequence comes from Cabassous unicinctus, assembly GCA_029593785.1. NCBI lineage: Eukaryota > Metazoa > Chordata > Mammalia > Cingulata > Chlamyphoridae > Cabassous > Cabassous unicinctus. The sequence goes on along the minus strand of JAQZBX010022228.1, from coordinate 27,178 downwards.
TGAGGTGGGTAAGAACTTTACAATATATGCAAAGGGTATGTTGTAGCCTTTAGTTATATGTGTAGAAAGTTTCAGTTAAGGTATTGAATTGTTGACTTCAATATGCTTTAAAAAAATATTGAAAGTTCTGTAGTTTAGTTGATTTAATTTATTTTTTAGTATTACCTATTTTATTGGGTACAAAAATATACCAAGGACAGTTGATACAAAGGAACAAATTAAGCAAATATTTGAAGTGATTTCTTACACTGTTCTGTGAAAGGAGGGAAAAGGGAGAATTTTCTCAATTCTGAATGGTTATGAAAAGTTTTATTTTTTATCAAGAGATAGTTAAATGTTATCCAACACGTTTGAAACTTAAGCTTTTAAGAGGCAATGGCTGACAGTTTTTTAAGAGCTGGGAGATTGAACCAGAAAATTTATATTATGATTCACTGTTACTTTGCCAGTAGATTGGTTGATTGAATCTACACTGGGCAAAACATAAATACATAGAACTCAAAGATATCAATTCTTGATATGCTCTTGGGGAGTCACAATCGTTACTATTATTTTATTTTTGTATACCACTTAAGATTGCACAAAAGTGGACTTTGTTTTTGTTTTGTTTAAGAGAATACATAATTTTATATAACCCTGGAAAGTATATTAATTGACTATACATTAGATGCTCAAGTACTTGTTTAATTTAGAGAGATATGCCTACTGTCCCATGACAAAAAGCATAATATGGGACTGCTGCCTAAGGCAGTGAGTTACAAAAGCATGGCAAGAATATTTCTAGAGCCAGTGGAGTCAGAGGGTTTGCTTCCTTACCTAACTTTAATTTGTTCTGTGTAAGACATTTGCCCAATTTAGCTATCTTAGATTCTTTTATTTGTGTTTTTGAACCTCATTCAGAGTAGGTCCTCAATACTTTGCTTTTGCAGGTCAGAATAGGACTAAAGTAGGACTAACTGGGGCTAAATCAGGGAGTAAAGAAAAGTGATGCTAAAATCGCATTTGGAGGATCATTGAGCTCTAAGTTGATCATCTTCTCTGTTGAATTATATGAACTGAAAGGAATTAAGATGAACTCTTTCATGTCATTAAAACATTTTCTTTTCCTTACTTTATTCTATCCAGTGCTTAGAATCATGTTTTAGATTAAACTAGCCCTTTTTTTTTTTTTTTTTTTTTACTTATAATTTATTGAGTTCTCTCATCTCTTACGAACAAGAAGCCAAGGATATAGAGAGAATATCAAAAATTGCAGTTGTCTGTTTATTTTAAGCCGCTTTCTATTGTTATGTGTCCCAGTTGAATTTTCTCTACAACACTTTCAGGATAAGTGAGGCTTCAATACATATTCCCTATATATCCTTGTTTCTTCTTAGATAACTCAGAATCTCTTTCCTAAATATATTGATAAACTTGGCTTCTTGATGGTGGCTGATGGTGAAATTTCTTCTGTTACCATTTTCACCTTTTGAAATTATTTGGGTCTAAGTGGGTAGCAGTAAGCATTCTTAATCTGTTAATACCAGCCGCTGGGCTGGTAAGGTGTGCCTCAGTTTTATTGGCTTCCTTGGTACCTACAGTACATTTTTTTAAAGGTGGCTATGGCATCTGAATATATTGTAGATTGGTATGGAGTTTTCTATATCTAAATCTTGACTTTAGGTTGAGGAAGCAGCATAACCTAGTAGATTTGAGGTTATATAATACACAATTATTGGTTTTGCTATTGTGACCTTTAATCTCTTTTGTTCAACTAGTATTCCTTTTTGTAAAGTCACAAATATATATATATATATGTTTGCATGCATAAGATTATTTATTATTAAGGATTTTTATTGTAATAATTCAGGATTGACAAATACATGAAAACAGGGTCACTATGGATCTGGGTGATTATTTTTCAAGAGAATTCTTTACTTCCTTTTAACTCTAAGCTGTATTATTTTTGATTGCCTTTGAACTCAAAGTTGGCCTTAGGTCAGTAAATTTAATAATTCACAGAAATGTTTCAACATAGATATCACATTTGATTCTAGCTGTCCTGAATGTAGATAGGTAAGTTGGGCAGGATTATCTCCATTTGCTAGATGGAGAATCTAAAGCTCAAAACTGCTGCTACTGGGGGGCGGATGTGGCTCAAATGGTTGGGCATCCGTCTGCCATATGGAGGGACCTGTGTTCGATCCCCGGGACCTCCCGGTAAAATAAAAAAATATATATATAGAAGGCACATGGGCTGCCAGGCTCTGTGTGCCGGTGAGCCGCCAGGCCCCGGGAGCCATGCAGCAAGATGATGATGTAAAAGGGAGAGAGACAAGACGAGATGCTCCAAAAGCTCCGAAAACCAGGAGCCGAGGTGGCACAGATGACTAGAACACCTCTCTCCTACATCAGAGGTCTTCAGGATTGAATCCTGGTGAAGACTGGAGGAGGAGGAGGAGAAGAGATGAAACAGACACACAGAATTGCCCAGTGAATGGACACAAAACAGCAAATGGGGAAGGGGGGCTTTAAATGGATCAAGTAAAAAATAAATCTTAAAAAAAAAAACTGCTGCTACTTGTTCAATTCACACTGCATTCAAGTCTTCTACTGGTAAATCCTTTCATCTTTCTAATGTAACTATGCAGAATGAAACAGAAGAGTCTTTTAATATAATTAGTATATGTCTGCTTTATGTTGAGTTTTACTGTCAGTAGGCCAAACACATTCCTCTAAAATTTATGTGCGTATGGAAGAAGGAACTTTTCTCCTCATCATATCTATATTCTCTTTAACCATTTTTCTGTAATATTTGGAATATTTTTATGCACAGGCCAACTATGTATGAATGTCCAGTTTTACCAAGGAAGGGGCACTCAGATCATTTTCTGCCAATAGTGAATGTTCTATAGACTTAACATACAGTATTTTACATAGTTCTTTCCATAATTTTTATAAATAGCATTTCAGGTTTACTGTATGCCATTTTACATACTGAAAATTAAAAACAAGTATAAAACAAAATCTCTAGTTACTCTACCTGAGAAATTTTAGTGTGCGCCATCCATTTTTCTCTTAAACTAGTTCCTTTTTTTAACCCTGAGTTTGAAATACCAGCTTGTTCATTTACAGCAGCCTTTTGCTTCAGCAGCATTATTTTCTTGTTCTCATTAGAAGTATTATGTGAAGATCGATTGAGAAAACTTAGCTGGATTTGGAAAAATAAGTTGAGGAAAAATCAATAGTCATCCTTGTGGTCATTATTGAGAAATAAATCTTTTAAATGCATAGATTTAACTTCAGGATCAGCACGACTACACAGTTCCTTGCTGTGGAAAATTAGCCCTAAGGGTATATTCTCCAAATCAGGACTTTGAATAATGCAGTGGGTAATTGTATATCTTTGTCAGTGACTCTAGATGACTTTTCTGGTCACTCCTCCTTAGACCCTACTTTGTGTGTTTTATATATTTATATACTTATGGTACCACTTGAACATTAGTTATTTGTCTAGCTACTTCAACTTTTAATCCATATGGTCACTTAGATGAGGTGGGAAAAGATAGATTGTTTCCTCCACCCTAACTCTCAGGTATTAATTTTTTCTTGTTCTTATATCTTATGTATATTTTCTACACATTGCTAAAAACATTTTCAAACAATGTGTACTTTATGAAGATAATAAAAACTGTCCCTGGAGCAGTTGTAGCTCAGTGGTTGACTGCCTGCTTCCTATGTATGAGGTCCCGGGTTCAATCCCTGATACCTCCTTAAAAAAAAAAAAAAACTATTCCTGTGATTCATGCAATACTACTATTTAGTATTACATATAATAATGGTAACAGATTTTCTGCTGAAATTATTTGGAAAGTTTTTCTTTCATAGGAGTCTGATATAGCACTTTTCACTTTGTTTTTTATTCACAAGACAATCTACTCTTCAGTTATCACACCAAACCCATCCAAATCCTTAACTCCTTCCAAACTTGTTGAACTTGTTAAACAGTTCTGTAATAATATAATGCCTTTCAAACTAAGCATGTGGATTCATGCCCACACGTGGGTTTACTCTTCAAAATAGTGAAATGCTGTGTTGATTAATGTGTTAGGGAGCAATGTTGAACAAAGGATGTGTTCTAACCAATTAGAATGTTTGGCGTTCTTTTTATCCAATAACTTCCTTTACCTGAAGCACAGCTGAAGATTTTAATACAGTCTAGATTTGTTCATAGCCACATAGAGATGGCATGGAAGTAAGTGACCCCACTATATAATTGTTCCTTGCGTTTTTCTTGTGGGGAGCTAAAATACTACTACCCAACTCAGACCCTACATGGACCAGCTGCCGCAGGCAAATCAGAAGAAAGTCAGGATGGTAAGAAGGCAACTTAGTAGAAAGTTAAGAGAAAATTAAAAATCAAAGCCCTGCCTTCATTAATATGTTTGTTATTTTAATGGCTTTCAGGGTGTAAAGCCAGCCAGTTTTGACAAAGTAGCAATTCCTGAAGTGAAGGAAATTATTGAAGGCTGCATACGGCAAAACAAAGATGAAAGGTAAGTTGCCTCTTTTGACCTGAATGTTGCTTAAACCAAAACCTTAAATGTAATGTGTTCTGAGTACAGTGACACTCAATGTAAGGTATAGTTAATACTTTCCTTGTGATTAGTTTCATCATTTATACTATGTAACATTTTTTAAAGTGGGGATTCTGTCCGTTGAGGTATTCAGATTTGACATACTGAAATGTTGTAAAAATTTGGTTCAGTAGAATTTAAGTAAACCAGAACCACCTTAAAGCTAGCTGCTACATTCAGTAAGAACTACTTACTTACAGCATCAGCATTGTTTATAAAACTCAATAAGGTTCAGTCTCTCTAATGTACCACATCTGTTTGTTAGTCCTTTACTCACTGAATTCTAAAAAGTGAAATAAAATCTTGGCTCTTTAAAACCAACTGAACTGTACAGTTCTTGATTTGCTGTCATTATGCCAGAACTGAAGAGGAACAAAACATTCCTTTGAGTAAAAAGAGAAGATTTTTTGCCCAGGGCTTAGGAGGAGATGTGGCTTAGTCATTTGTACTAACAGAGGACTTTTCTCAGAGGAGTGGCAAGTATCTAATCTGCTATATAGCTGATTCATCATCAGTTAGGCTTGGCAAAGGTTCATTGCCTGTTTTTTGAAAAAGAATCTACCTTCACCAACCCCCCCTACTCACAAAAAAAGAAAAAATAAACCAGCTAGTACAAATATAAATTGTAAATTGAGTGTAATCTACCTCCTGAAGAATGTTAGTGATCAGGTGCATTAACCAAATTAAAGAATTCCATATCTCCACTTCTCCAGTGTCATATTCTTTTCATAGCTTTGTTGTTTGGAAGAGCTTAACATCATGATATTTAAGGCTTTTTTAAGTGTTTTTTTTTTCCCCTCTACTATAAACAAAGAATATTTGTTTCCAGTCTTAGAACATATTACTGTTTCTTTTCTGGGTGGAACAGTTTACTAGATTCCTGATATTTTGAGACTATTTATCTGAAGAAGATGGTTCCTCAATTAGACTTCTGCTTGCCTGGTACACAAATTATTGAAAAAGGAATTAAGAGAATTTGTTGGGGTAAATGAAGGTTGCTGATGTAGAAGGTACTGAACTAGAAATCAAAAGATTTATTTTCTAGTCTTGATTTCATAATTTACAATTTTTATAACTATAAGCAAGATTCTCAACCACTGTGAGCTCCATTTCCTAATAAGCAGGAAATTTTATCTCATTGGATATTAGTCAAGAATAAGATGAGATTATATATATAAGGATTTTTTTGTTACCTGTAAAGTGCTATATAAATGATTATGTAGTGTTTTGAAGCTATGATATTCTGTGCATTACTTTTAGTTATGTGATTATATCATTACCTAATATTGGGTTAAATCATTGGATTAAAAAATTATCGCTACCAGTTCTTATTCATAAATAAGATTGTTATGATTTTTCTGTAACCTGAGAGTAAAATTCTATAATCACCATCAAATGGAGCAATGTAGAAATGAGTTCTAATGTTTCTTTGGTTTTTCTGTTCACAATCCTTTTTCATTCTTTCAAGCATAATAATAATCAGCCACACTTGAAAATTTTCTTTATAATCTAATGAGATTTTGTTTTGTTTTTTTCTTTGCTTTTCCATCTTTTTTGGAAGATATGCTATCAAAGACCTTTTGAACCATGCCTTCTTCCAGGAGGAAACGGGGGTACGGGTAGAATTAGCAGAAGAAGACGATGGAGAAAAGATAGCCATTAAATTATGGCTACGAATTGAAGATATTAAGAAATTAAAGGGAAAGTACAAAGACAATGAGGCTATTGAGTTTTCCTTTGACTTGGAAAGAGATGTACCAGAAGATGTTGCTCAAGAAATGGTAAATTAACACTAATCAGCCATTTAAAATTTATATAGTTTAATCTACAATGATATGAAAGGACATCTATGACATTGTTGAACAAAACAGCAGTTTCTGAAACTGTATGACATATCTAATTGATATAAAATTGCGCTGGTTACTACCCTAAGTTATATCTTTGGTGGGATTTCTTTAACTTCTTCATGTTCTTTATATTTTTTGGTATTGTTTTTATAATGAGTGTAGGGTTTTATAGTCATTTTTGAAAGCTATTTGAGGAAAAGATATATCCAAAAAAATTCTTTTAAGATATAGGTATAAATTAGGTAGAGAGGTAGATACAGATACCTAGATATATAGTACTAGAATGCATTCTGAAGTCATTTTGAAAGTTTGTAAGGTTGGACAACTCCTAATTTGTCAGAATGACAAGTCATCTGGGCAAACCCTGTACATAGATAAAAGTTTATAGATTGTTTTTACTTTGAAGAAAGTTTTCAAGGTCAGTTATTAGTAAGCAGCCTTTGTTGTATTGTTAAAGTATGTCAAAAAAATCACTTTTCAAAAGTGAAGCCCTTCACCAATTTTAGGTGTAGAAGAGAGACTTAGTTTTTTGTATTATTTGAAATGGGTTTTGGGTGTTTGTTTTTAACTTTCATATGATTATCACAATTGTTTTATTTAGCTAAGTGGTTGCCTAGTGAAGAGAACATTAAATATGAAAGGAAAATAGAGTGAATAGAATAGAATGCCTTATTTGGTTTAGGAACTGCAATTTTAAGTGTCCCTTGTTTTATTGTTTGTTGGAAGGGAAGGTACACCCACCTGAATTTCTTCATAGATGGTGGAGAAATGCATAACGCAGATTTCAGTAATTTCACAGTTTGGTTAAGACCAATACTGACGTAGTTCTTTCTTCCCCCTCCCCTCTACTTTTCTCCAGGGCCATTTTTTGTCTTATTTTTGGTTTGTTTTCATTTGCTATCTTACTGCTTCCTAATAAAGCCCTCTTGTCCTGCAGGTAGAGTCTGGGTATGTCTGTGAAGGTGATCACAAGACCATGGCTAAAGCCATCAAAGACAGAGTATCATTAATTAAGAGAAAACGAGAGCAGCGGCAGTTGGTAAGGGAGGAACAAGAAAAAAGAAAGCAAGAAGAGAACAATCTCAAACAGAAGGTGGAACAACAATCAAGTACTTCACAGGCAGGAATCAAGCAGCTCCCTTCTGCTACTGGCACTGGCATTCCTACTGCCTCTACCACTTCTGCTTCAGTTTCTACGCAAGTAGAACCTGAAGAACCCGAGGCAGATCAACACCAACAACTACAGTACCAACAACCTAGTCTATCTGTGTTATGTAAGTATTTAGGGAATTGCAAAAATATGCAATTGATGCTCCCAGTTGACTTTTTATCTTCTTGTTTAGCATTTTCCATTGGCCTCTTGATTTTGAATGATGAATCCAAGGTATAATAAGAAATTTGCAATGGGTTTTACCTTGCTTTTTATTTTTATGCCAACATCTAAAAGCATAGAAGGATAAGACAGTGAAAAAACCTAATTAGTACATAAGATTAATTTAACAGATTCCAACATCTTGGAGGCTTCCACTTTTTGTAATTGCTTAAAATAAAATATAATCAAAAATGAGCAAGGTTATCTTAGCTACTTAAAATTGAACCATTAATCTGGTTTAGCTCTTTTAGCAAAGCTGTATAATGTATAAACTAAAAGTAATGATACCACTAATTATTGATTGAATTACTTGCTTAATACTGAGAACTCATTAGGTCTCCATATTTATGACTTTTTCTTCAGATGGATCCCTCATTTATATAATGACTAGTGTTCATTTTTTATTCAGTCATATCTATACAAAGAAAATAATTAACCCTAAATTATGGGCCTGACATGTGATGGAAAAATATGAAACTTTTTGTGATTTCTTTCTCTCTCTTTCTCTCTTTCTCTGTTTTTTGGTGATTCATGTCTCCTTCAGCTGACGGGACAGTTGACAGTGGTCAGGGATCTTCTGTATTCACAGAATCCCGAGTAAGCAGCCAACAGACAGTTTCATATGGTTCCCAACATGAACAGGCACATTCTACTGGCACAATCCCAGGACACACAGCTTCTGTTGTCCAAACACAGTCTCAACCCCATGGGGTATATCCACCCTCAAGTGTGGTAAGTAAATGCATAAGAGAGTGTAAAACTATAATGAGAACCAATAGACAATTTGCTAATTCACATTGTTTCTACCATCCAAATAATAGCATGAATCTCAAGTAGAAAATATAAATGGTGTATTTCTAAAGGAAATGGGTTTGTTATAGAGTGTAATTGGAGTTGTTGAGTCAGGGTAGGATATACACATTAATGTGTAAGAATTAGCTCAACTTTCTATGCGAAAGGCACTTATGTACAAGATTTAGACTAATTTGCATTTGGTTAAAGTTAATGCTCTGTGTAGCACTTAGAGTTGAAACTTTTTGAAGCAGCATAAGCTAGACATACTAATGGTTTGGGGCTGGGGGCAAAACGAGTTTTTCACAAACTTTATTAAAATAATTACTCAGTATTTTCCATAAGATTTCTTATTTTATAAACACAGGTAAGCCCTTCTAACCATTATAGAATGCTGCATGTGAGTACTCTAGAGTAAAGGAATCCTTTATTTGTATGACCATTTAATTTAGCGCTTGTGTTTAATCTTCAGTTGCTATGCGTGTTCCTGCCTTAAAGTCTGTGTTGGATACAAGTTCCTTCCCCAGTATATGTTCATTTGCTTTTCCCCTTTATTTGATATCTGTTTTATTACGGATTTATTTTCAGAATCAACTTACAGGAATTATATACTGAAATATTTTATTACACATTATTACCCCATGTCTTACATTAGCCACTCTTGCTTCTCATTTAGAGAGTATTTCTTTTGTTGACTCTCTAAAAGGTCTTCAGAGGAAAATAAAATAACTTCATCTACCTGAAAAACGTAGAAAATAACTCGTCACTGTGTAGCACTTCAGTGAAATCTTTAAGCAGCCAGATTTTCCCTTTTAGAATGCTTTTTAATCTGGTGTAGAACTTTAGCTCCATCATTAAGTGAAAAGTTTCTCTGTTAAGAAAATGCTTCTGCTTGCTCTGGTCTTTAATCCTACAGATTGGAATAAAAGATGTTTATTTGTTTCAGGAGTCCATTCTTTTGGCTAGATCTCAAGACAAATGGTCACAAGGAAAATTACTAATGTACTAATTTTTTTTAACAGTCAAGTTTCTAACCTTTAAAAAAATTACGGAGGGTAGAAGAACTTTACAAAGACTGAAAGATATATTGCTGTATGCTGACAAATATTTTGTCAGCATTTCTTGTCAGCTTCTCCTTTTGTTCTAATTGATTTTTTTCCAGTCAGCAAAACTAGATTTTTTTAAAACTATTTTTAATCTCTTTGCTCTACTCATCACAGGATTATTTATAAACAATAAATCTCTATTTTGGCAAAGGGAATGGAATGATCATTTATGAAGATATTAAGTATTTGAGCCACAAACATAGTTATATAGTTTTGGAGGCTCTAAAAACAGACTGTTTCTTGCCTTCTAACAACAGTATTCTATGGAAGTATCATGAAAAATTATTAAATATTGAGATTTTTTGCATTTATTAATATATATTAATTAATATATTTATTAATACCCTGTCTTATTCCAGAAAGAACTTAGTAGTTTATAGTAATATATAAATTAACTAGAATAAAAAAGTATGAATGAAAGGGAAAGAAGAGTATAGGAAAAAATGGAGCCAGGAATGAAACTAATGTGATGATACTTAAACACTTGCTACAGGTGGGCCACAAATGAAAGCATTCAATGCAGCCAATTCTGAAAAAGAAAATGTAATTAGTTGCACAATTCACAATATCTAAAATGAAATAACAGATTTGCTCAGAACAACCTTACAGTATTAGGCGTACCATCTGTAGTTTTATTAAAACCTTTCTACTAAGATGCATTAAACTTTGTAAACCTAAGTTGAATCTCTGATATGTGTGTTTAAAAAATGTTTTAAAAATTTTTCTTTAGAGATTCAAAATAAAGATACTTTCCCATTGACTAATTTAGTAAAAGTATAGAATATTTCCGATAGCTGTGAATTTCTTACAGAAAGCTAAACTTTTTCCTAGTAGATGATCATTTTTTACCTTTGCAGATAAAGATTGGCAAGTGTAATTAATAAAATACTATGAGCCAACAACATTTTTAGTCTGATGCCTTCTAAAATAAAAATAAAAAGTCTTAGGTTTTCAGAGCTCCTGCAAAATAATCCAGTCTTAAAATTTTCTACCTCTTATAATGTATTTTAAACTAACAATTTAGTCTTCTTTATTCTTAATAAATCTTTGGAAAATGCATGGTCATTGTTTTTCCTGTCTGGTTTGCAGCCTTCAGTCAGTCACTCATTCTTATTCATGTACTCAGATCCAATGTTTCAGAAATTTTAGGAAAATTAATTGATCACTCTCGTAGCAGCACATAGAAAAACCTGTACTTGACCGACAGTGTAGAGAGAATAGTTGTCATCTTCCCTTTGTGCTTTGTGAGTTATAGCTCTCCTTCAAAAAAATTGACTTTGTAGAAATTGGGGGAGGATGGAACATTTCTTTATGTCACCTATGCCCTGTTATCATTGTACATTTGGTTATTTTGTTTTCAAAGTACTGTGTTTTTTCATGTGTGTGTTTGTTTTCTGTTTAGCCTCGTCGTGGCCGTAGCATGTCGGTTTGTTTTCCCCATCTTTCTGCTGTTCCCTCTCTGTCCCGCATCTCTCCCAGTGCTCCTTCCACCCCACCACCAGTGCTGTCTGCACCTCTCTCTCCTTCCCTCCTTCGGACTGCCCCTGAGGAAACTTTTGCCGAAAAGCTTTCTAAAGCATTGGAGAGTGTCCTGCCTATGCACTCTGCCACTCAGCGCAAGCACCGACGCTCCAGCCTGCCTTCCCTCTTTGTCAGTACTGTATGTAACCATAAACTTCCTGACAAATGAAAAATTATTACCAGTGAATACATCCAGGCATCAAGAATTATAGTAAAAATGGAATAAAGAACATTACTAAACTTGCTGATATATTATGCTATTATATATTATGATACCAGTTCTTCCTATAAGAAATTTTTTTTTGTAATAAAGCTTTATGTGGGGGGTGGAAAAACAAGGAAGTAATAAGAGAGAATGTTTATAAAGCCCTTGGCACATATTATTGTGTGCCCAATAAAATGTTGGCTTTTCTTATATTCTCCCATTCCCTAATGACATGTGCAAATCCTTGTATTTTCATATCCTAGTAAAAGATATGTATATTATTTAATTTTAAACTCTTTGGTTTGATCAAAAGTAAATCTTCCCTTTAACAAACATTACCCAAACATATTTTCTCCTCACTTTATTCTAAAGGATCACTAATAAAGGTGAATGTATCCATTTTTTCCCCGTAGCAATGAAAAATAATTGAGAATTGAAAATTGAGTTTTTGTTTGTTAGCTGTTAAAAATGATGTAACAGCAAACCAAAAGGCCGCATGATGTTCCTTCATGGAAATATTTTTTCATGGGTTGAATAGTTTTTGAGCCTTAATGCTAATGAAATAGGCTTCTATCATATTTAGTATGTATGACATTCTTTGGCCCCATTAATGTCTATAACAAAGATCCATCTTTTAAAATTATATTATGCTCCGTGGGACCTTGCTTCTGCTTTTCCAGATCGAATGTAAGCATTCTGAGCTTAGCAATCCCCAAATCTTCAGATTTTTATTTAGAATGATTAACTATACAGTGTTTTTATGGCTCTAGGATACATCTTGTATAAATAACAATAAAATGGAGCATTTCTGATTCTATAATTAGAAATAGAAATCCTCTGTTACCTGCTGTAAAGAAGTAACATATGAGCCATTTTGCTGCCTTGATAGGGGTCTTCCCTATTTATTGAAAGAATGAGATGGATCTGCTGTTTTAAAAAGGAGTCTATGAAAGTGAATAGCATGCTCTGTTTGCATTTGGCAAGCTAGGTTTCTAAACTTAGAATCTTAAATCTAGAACTGCTTCTGTGAACAAAAAGTACTGTTAAATTAAGCTGGCTGTTCCGATTTAAACACCAAATATTACAGTCTAGTTTGGGATAGACAGAGGGAAGATGATGCTGTCGTTAGTTCAATGTGTTTTTTACTAACCACCAAAAATCTCTTCTGATTTCTAACTAGAAGGCATACTGTTAGTGGAAAATATCACTTAAACCTCTGAGAGCACAGGATAGTAACAAGAATATAGAATATAGGAATATTTAGTATAGTAGCTTAAATTGAAGTATGTTTCTTACATTATAAGAATAGTTGGACCTATTTCCATCCTTAAACTCTTATGTCTTTTTCTAATGATGTAATTCACGTTAAATCTTAAGAGTAGGCATATTAATTGTGGGTGAAAACAGAATAATCACTTAGAAAATTTAATTCTTCCATTTTCTTTTAGAGAGGAAATTTAAGTTGTGGAAAAGCAGCTTTTATCTAATGCAAAGACTCCCACAGATTTACTATATTGGCCCTGGATGTATTTAATGGATTTTTATTATGCACATAATTTCCAAAAGCATTGTTATATCTTTATTAATTATAAAATTTGGTGTAACCATTTCATAGGGTTACACAAAACTATCCAGTTGTTCATGTCTAATGTAATTTCACATATGAATGTATGAATTACTTGTCTTATTCATGTTGATACAGCCTCAGTCCATGGTGCATCCGTGTGGGGGGACCCCAACATACCCAGAATCACAGATATTTTTCCCAACTATTCATGAACGTCCAGTTTCTTTTTCACCACCTCCCACCTGTCCACCGAAGGTAGCCATTTCCCAGCGGCGTAAGAGCACCTCCTTCCTGGAAGCCCAAACTTGCCACTTCCAGCCCCTGCTGAAGACTGTCAGCCAAAATCTTCTTCCACCTGGTGGCAGCTCAACTAACTGGACACCAGAGGCCATAGTTATGTTGGGTACTACAGCCAATAGAATAACTGGAGAACCATGTGAGATACAGGCCCATCCTATGCTTGAACCAACTCAAGTTTACAGTGACTATAGACCTGGACTAGTACCTCCAGAAGAAGCTCACTATTTTATTCCTCAGGAAGCAGTGTATCTAGCTGGGGTACATTACCAGGCCCCAGTGGGAGAACGATATGAGGGAATTGCATTCAACTCACCAGTACTGTCAAGTCCTATGAAACAGATATCTGAACAGAAGCCAGTACAAGGGGACCCTATCTCAAGTTCTGTCTTTGAATTTCCTTCTGGACAGACTTTCCTGGTAGGACACCTTCAGAATTTAAGATTAGATTCCGGATTGAGTCCAGGATCTCCCCTCTCTAGTATTTCTACACCTATCTGTACAGAGGCTACACGTTTGAAATTTCACCCTGTGTTTGTTCCTCATTCTGCGCCTGCTGTGTTAACTCATAACAATGAGGGCAGAAGCAATTGTATATTTGAGTTTCATGTTCACACACCAAGCTCCTCTTCAGGAGAAGGAGGTGGAGTTTTACCTCAGCGTATTTACCGAAATCAGCAGGTTACAATGGACTTGAATCAGGAAGAACCACCTCCTCAATCAGTTGGATTACATGGCCGTCTGCAGCCTGTGACTGAAGAACAGAATAATTACCATGCCCCAGAACTGACCGTTTCTATGATAGAGCCTATCAGACAGAACTGGCCAATAGGAAGCCCAGAATATTCCAGTGATTCCTCACAAATTACTTCTTCAGACCCTGGTGATTTTCAATCACCTCCCCCTACAGGGGGAACATCTGTACCTTTTGGCTCTGACGTCTCATTACCCTTTATCCATCTGCCTCAGACAATGTTACAAGACTCCCCACTTTTCTTCTGTTTCCCCCAAGGAACCACATCTCAGCAGGTCTTATCTGCCTCATTTTCTTCAGGAGGATCTGCACTCCATCCACAGGTTATAGGAAAAGTTCCACAATTTTTTTAAACTACCATACTGTGCACTGTTACATTTAAGGTTTCTATCCCTCCTTTCCCTGAATCATGGATTTATGAGGAAAGGAATATTGTTTATCAATAGAGTTTCCCCATCTTTTGGGGATTAAGAACACAATATGAGAAGCTGCCTAATTACCTATAGAATATGCAAACTCTTTGGGAAGCAGATGTGGCTCAGTGGTTGAGTGCCGGCTTCCCATGTATGAGGTCCTGGGTTCAATTCCCAGTACCTCCTGAAAAAAATACAATTTTAGCATTCAACTCATCAAAATCATTCACTCCTATCCATATATGTAGGATATTTTCAACTGACAGTGAAAGTGCAAATGTCTGTAACGTAAGGTTGACTCAGCATTGGTTATTTAGGATTGCTAATGTAAAATGTTACCTTTTCCTACAAACAAACATAACTTTTCAGTAAAATTAAAATAAAATTTAAAAAAAGGTAAATAGGGAATATGTTTTTTGGAGTACTGTTAAGAATTATTACTCAGATTTTTCATTAGTGTGGAAGGAACATAAAAGACAGAAAGAAGGAAACATTTTAGGAATTTCCCTTAACAAAAGAAGATGGCTTTTTTAATATTAGGCATCAATCAAGGACTGACTCTAATTTTTAGTATCTAGGTTGGAATCTAGTGGGTGGTGGGTTTATTTGGAGGGGTTTTGTTTTAAAAATTGTATTATATGCTATAAGCTAAGGAACATTATACATCTGGGGCCTTGATTTTTGTCAGCAAATTTAAATATATTTATGTGTATGAGCACATACACTTTACCTAGAAAGGGACATAATAGAATTTAAGTGCAGTAATGGTTGACTATTTCTTATGTTCTTTTGATAGATAATATCAAATATATACCTCTTACAAAGTGTGTATATGAGAATATGCAATTTTATATTCAAAACATCATGTGGACATAAATATTCCTCTTTTTTTGCATAGTATTTTCTGTTCTTCCTGTATTCTTATGTTCTTTCCCCATCAGGGGCATAAAGAACCCCCCAAAACGTACAAAAAATGTCAAATACTTAGAGTAGTACTAAAAAGCAAAAAGACCCAGAAGCTTGCACTGACAGGCATGCAGCATACTCATATCAATACTCTAGTTGTCATAGTTTCTAGTGTAAATCCTAATGCGTTGCTAGACTTTTTCCTTTAAACTTTAACAAGTAAAATTTCGAATATCAGATACTTAACTTACAGACATATTGCAGAAGTAATGAGTGCTTATAGGTGGTTAAGCTGCAGTGGAGTTTGATGCTCTAAACTGAAGTGGAACAACAAAGATGGTATTGCTTTTTCATTTCCTTAACCTGCCTATATAGTCCTATACTTATTTCTCACTTTCTCATTTAGAGTTGTTCTCTTGATTTTAACTAGACTTCTTTTTAATTGAAATATTCTGGGTCAGGATTTCTTAGCCTCAACACTGTTAGAATTTTGGTGTGGATAATTCCATATTGTAGGTTGTTTAGCATCCTCCTTAATCTACCCCACTCAATGCCAGTCACAGTTGTGACAACCAAAAATGACTCCCAAGTGTTGCCACATGTTCCCAGGAGGGCAAAATTGCCCATTTGAGAACCATTGCTCTACATACTTAGCAGTTGATGATAACAGATTTTTTGCATTTATGATAAAAGTCACCATGGCACTAAAAGAAATAGCAAAAGGAAAACCATTTTAGCATTGATTTTATCAAATACTTCTTTTTTCCTTAAAAAGTTGTTCAGATACAAAAAAATTTCACATCAATAGGTTTGGCTTTTTTTGGTTATTGTATTTCCAATAATTTATGATGAAGCATATTGTTCTAGCCAGCTAAAATTATACCTTAAATAGCAGCTGTAGGTTGGGTTTTAACTGTCAGTAGTTTTTGCATGGTATCAAAATATGTCCTGGGATATAATCATTCTCTCAAGTTTTCTTACAAAAGATGCTCCATTCTATGACAACACACAAGATCATTTTATAAGAAAAAGAATGCACAGAGTTGTTACATTTTTAAGTGCTGCATTTAAAAGATGCAACTATTCAGAATTCTCTAGTTTGATTAAATTCTTGCAAAGTATCCCTACTGTAATTTGTGATACAATACTGTGCCCTAAAGTGTATTTTTTTTACTAATAGACAATTTATTATGGCACATCAGCACGATTTCTGTTTAGATAATATAACACTACATTCTGTTAATCATTAGGTGTGACGGAATTACTTTTGCGGTTATTAAAAATCTCAAATTTCTAAATCTGCTAAATAAAACTTTTTAAAATTAAAAATTAAAAAAATTAAAAAAAATAAGATGCTCCAGAAGCCTCTTTATTCATACTTAATCAAGCTAATGGTTCATTTTGCTCGAGCAAACTCTCAGGAGCTTAAATAATTATTTCAAAAGCCTGTTTTTTATACAGCCTTAGAGCCTCTCTAATTTGTTTTGTTCACTTCTTTCCTTCAGGCACAGGGGCAAAGCCAGGGTCAGCCAGCCTCAAGTAGCTTAACAGGGATTCCATCTTCCCAACCCATACAACATCCTCAGCAGGTGAGAACAACTCATTACATTTTGTGAATTAGCAATGGCCAAACAGTGTTATATATCCCTCATGAATCAGATTCCAGAAAGAAAAATCAAGAAGCATAACATTCCTGGTGTTCAGTAACATTTTAGAAAAATCTCTTTTGTTTAATGTATTTTTGAAAAATCTAATAGATTAGGCATACATTAAAATTTTAAAAAATTGTTGTAACTGAAAATTTATCTGCCTTCTTAAATAGATCATTCTATACATCACCTAATAACAAATAAAATCAATTTTATTTCTACATATGTTTGACTTGCCCCTTTAAGAGCATTATGTCTTTGCTTTCATCATGCTTATCTAATAATTCTATACTACTTTTGAATTATTTCTAATCTACTGTGGGATATATGGGATATCCGATGTTATACTAAGAGGCCCTGAGTGAAAGCCTTAGAACAGCTACTTCAGGAACAGGAAAAACTTTTTTTTTTTTTTTTTTTTAAGACTTCTGACTTGCAGGGTGGGTTCCTGAAGGTTCAAGGAACTCAAGAGATTAGTGCAATTCTGATATATTCAACACTACAAGCTGATAATTTAAAATTAGATACCTATAGTTCATTGCTAATATTTAGTTAATTATTTGCAGGGAATAATGCTTTGGTACAATTGAATATTTATTAGCTGTTTTAAATAAAATTTATAGCCACTACATGTGTCATAAAAACTTAAGTTATCTCATTGATAAGTCCCTAAAAAGTATACTCTTAAACCACCAAATTATAAATTGGCTTCTGTTTCAATTAGTTTCTGAAACAAAGCTTTTAATTTCTCTTATATTACAAATGGTCTGCTTCCAGTCCAGCATGTGGTCATATAGTCAATTTGATACTATCTTCAGATTAGGTGTTCTTTGTAGAAGATAATCATTGTAAAATATTTTGTACAGAAAGAATTGATTTGTTTGCTTATACGTATATTAACTCAGTGACCAATACCTCTCTATCTTACACAATTTAAAAGCTGGAAATAGTTATGTGCTTTGTCTTGCCTCTGCCCTTTATTCCAGACAGGTATCTGAGTTTATTTTATGATTATGATTTAATTCGAGTAGTCACATTTTCCCCAACTTTAGCAAATTCTATTTTATCCTAATAACAGCCCCTGATAAGATTAGTGATTACAACTTACATAAAGCTGGTTGAGGACAGAAACACTATCATGGGTACCAATCCCTTAATTTGTTTATCATTGGATGTAAGCCAGCCCCAATAAAACAAGCAAATTTGTGTGCTCTGTTTTTCCTTTTCCAACAGAATTTGTTTTGTATCTTATGTGTGTGTGTGTGTAATTACTACTAAATGAAACAAGCCATTGAGTTCAGTGATGAGAAAAGTATGTGAAGTTAGAGGAGGGCAAGTCCATAAATGTTAGGTTTAAAAGAATTAAGGTATTTGACTTTCTGGGGGGAAAAAATATGGCTAAATTGCTACAGTACAAACAAAAAATTTCTGATTCAGTAATATTTTCATTTTAGATACTTTTACTTTGTGAACTTATTTTAAATATAGCATGGTATTTATGTTGAACATTAGAATCATAAAATTGAGTCCTCAATTTATAGAAAAAGTATATGCAGTCCAGGATATTTATCTTTTCTAAGATCACATAGCCAGTAAGTGAATGGAGCTAAATATTTCAATCCCAAGTTCAAGATTTCTAGAATACTATTCTTTTTTCTATATTAAATATAATATTCTACAGAGACCTAAAGTGCCTTCTCATGCTATGCTGTATCTTACTGAGGTACCAAAAATAACTTCCTCCTACCAGGAAAATTCAGTTTGTTGCCACAGTCAAAGTAGTGAGCTACCCTACTAATGTAATAATTTCTTACATAAGGGCGTATAGGAATCATCAGGTATTTTTTACTGTTCAGCTAAAGCTCATGAACATTTTTTGTAATGATAGCACCTGTATCCAACAGGATAGTATACAGTCAATAAAGGCTATATGAACTGGTTTCAAGAGCCACATATATGCAAAGTACGATGTCAAGCTGCTATGTTAAACCATACCTGCTTGGCTAAAGTGTTGATTATTAGCCACTGTGATTGTGTACAAGCAATCTCTGTAAACTCCTCACCTACCCAGGGTGCCACTTCTTCCTAAATGGTCAAGGGTATAACTAATACATGCCTCTCAATTATCTTAAGCAAGGAGTGAGGGCATATGTCCATAAAAGTACTCTTTTTTTATTATTATTATTTTTAATTGTGGTAAAATATACATAACATAAAATCATTTTAACCATTTTAAGTGGACAATTAGCTGATACTAAGTGCATTGACAATACTGTATTACTTTCACCACAGTGTATTTCTAGGCATCATCCTAAACTAAAACACATACTCATTTAGTAGGAACTTCCCATTCCTTCCTACCCCCCAACACTGATAAACACTATGCTGCTTTCTGTCTCCATAAATTTGTTTATTCTAAGTATTTCATATAAGATAAATCATTCAATATATGTCCTTTGGTTTCTGGCTTATTTCACTCAATATGCTGTCTTCAGGGTTCAACCATGTTGTACCATGTACCGGCAGTTGACTTATTTTTATAGCTGAATACTATTCCATTGAATGGATATGTACCACATTTTGTTTATCCATGTATCTGTTGCTGAATACTTGGGTTGCTTCCACCTTTTGGCTATCATGAATAATGCTGTGATAGACATTGTTGTACAGATACCTGTATGAGGCCCTGATTTCAGTTCTTTGGGGTATGTACCTGGGAATAAGATGGCAATTCTATGTTTAACTTTCTGAGGAACTGCCAAACTGTTTTCCACAGTGGCTGCACTGTTCTACATTCTTACCAACATTTGTTACTTTCAGTTTTTTTAAGTAATGGCCATCCCAATGGGTGTAAAATTGTATCTCCTGGTAGTTATAATTTGTATTTCTCTAATAGTTAATGATGGTGAGTATCTTTTCATATACAAATTGGCCATTTGACTATCTTCTTTGGAGAAATGTCTGTTCAAATCCTTGGCCCATTTTTTAAAATGGGTTGTTTATCTTTTTGTTGTTGAGTTCTAGGAGTTCCTTATATATTCTGGATATTAAACCCTTAACAGGTATTGGGTTTCCTATTATTTTCTCCCATTCTGTAGGTTGTCTTTTTACTTTTTTTTTTAAATGGTATACTTCCATTTTAATAAATTTGTTTTTAGAAAGGAAAAGAAAAAATAGTATTCACTTAACATTTTCATGTCTAGATTCTTAATTTTTCCATCAGAAATAACATTTCTCTACTTTTTTGGTATTCTGGATGATTCAATGGCTATTGAAGCATAAACATTTTTTAACTATTAGTTACATTGTTGTCATGACTCTTTCAAAGTTTATTGTTTCTATTACAAATATAATATATATTAATTATAGAAAAATGGTATGTGTAGAAAGGCAGCAGGAATATCTTAGTTCCCCACAGTTTCTCCACTTACTATTCTACAATCAGCATTTCAACATACTTTACTTAAATATATTGCAATGAGCGATGGCTATTTCAAGATTTCCCCATATTTTTTTTTTCTTTTTCATTTTTTGTCTCCCATATTTTAAAAGAACGCTGCCATGAACATTCTTGTACAGAGAGTTTTTATTGTCGTTAAGTGTCATTCCTTAGCTTGTTCCCCATAAGGGGTGCTATTTTCAGAAATGTCCATATAGAAGCGTATTCCTTTTGCCAGGTCTTAAACCTGAGCCCATGGTAGCTGTCACTCAGGTCACAGTCTCACCTAGGGATACTCAAGATTTCAAGTGATCAAGGCACAGAACTCTAGAGCCCACAAACCCAGAGTTCCAATTTTATCTCTGCCACTTACTAGACATGTGGTTTGGAGCAAGGCACTTAAACACCCTTGTGGATTCAAGTAAAGTGCTTTAAACAATACAAATTCATAGTAACCTTTTGATAAATACTAGCCTCCATCATCTTGGGGCATGTAACCATCCTTCTCATGTAAGTTTGAAGATCCTAATTATGTAAATTGGGCAGTCTTCACGCAACTGTCAACCCCTGACATGTACCCTATTTTGGGTCATATGTGAATCTATATCTTTTCTGACCGAAGAATCTACAGCATAAAGTGGTCAGGGATCCAGAAATGACCAAGAGCTACTATTAGGAATGACGAGCTCGAATGTATCCAGATACGATAGAGGATGGAAAACGGAGGCTGCTGGGAAGGACGTTTAGGTATGACGTTGGTCCAGACTCACCTGCTGACCTTTTTTAACTTTCTTGATAATATCCTTTGATGCACAAAACTTTTTTATTTTGATGAAGTCCATTTTGTCTATTTTTTCTTTTGTTGCTTATGCTTTTGGTATAAAATCTAAAAATCTATTGCAATTACTCCATGACTGCCTTTTTTTTGTATTTAGTTGCTTTTCTGTAGTGTATCATTTTGTAATAAAGAGTATTCCAGGCCACAAAGGGGAAGGGGAGGGAGAGCATTAAGAATAAGGTAGAAGGTACAAAGGGTATGGAACAAAAACAAATAAACCTTTAGAACAAAAGTGCGTGAAAGTATCACTGAAGTAAACTCTTCAGAAAGAGTCGGTTGAGTCCAATCTTGGTGCAAGGATGGTTCAGCATTAATTTGGCAGTGGGGGGGTTGACCATATGATATATGCCCAAATATAAGGAAAGGATTTTTTCCTCAAATTTATCCCTAGAAAAGAGGGAAGTCACCATATATTCAAGCCCTTTTCATACTCTCATATTTCAGAGCTCTCACTGTCCTTTATTTTGGACAACTGCAACCAAAACAGTGAAAAATGGAATTAAAAAATGGTGAGAACAGATGTGCCTGTAAGGACCTTAAGTGGTGTAGGTAGGAATGTTTATAGAGGATATCTGACAGAATTGGTGTTTTTTGTTTTGTTTTGTTTTGTTTTTTTAAATTAAGCCAAGAAATTAAACACTGATTTGGTCCTTCTTAGAGGCATAATTTCACTCTTCAAGTACAGTATGTCATTGTAACTAGCTTGTTTAAAGATAACTTTAAAATGTTAATACAAAGGTTATGTGAATATAATCCTACAAGACCATGCAAAAAAAAAAAAAAAAATTCCAGATATCCTAATATTATTTAAACAGGTAATTGTCACTGCAATTTTACCTCAAAACACAACTTAGGGAGTGTTATGCTGCAGAAAACTGAGTACTGATAATGGAGCTCCAGTAAAGATAAAAACACTTATGTCCTACATTAAAGAGTTTGATTAGGGGGTTGGGTAGGGACAATATTTTGAAATTAATATATTTATATTCTATGCAGTCATAATGAGTTAAATATTTTGTAGATATTTCATTCATATTCCTCAAAGTAGTAAAAAAAAGTACTACATTTTACCACCAAAATTTTCATCATTATGCAATTGATGCCATTGGTAAGTGAAATTAAATGAATATAGCATGTTGTAGAACAGTAATTATAGGATGGGCATGTTTTTGATGTTGGTTTTAACCAAAAGAAAAGAAAATGTACCTGTTTGTAAATGACCATTTATGCATAGGAAAAAAATCCATAATGGTGATATACCAAGTCATTACTAATGTTTACCTCTAGAGAATGGGGAAGGAGTACTTTTTATTGAGCATTACAAAGATATATTGGCTTGTTTTTTTTTGTTTGTTTGTTTTTGTTTTTAACAAGTGTCTTGCTTTTGCATTAAAAAAAGAAAAATTTTAAGTTAGTTGTAGGTATTAGAGGGTCTTGAAAATCAGCTAAAGAGATCAGATTTTTATTTGTTAGGCAAGAAGGGAGATAGTGATTTGTAGCTGTGACCTTATTTTTGTGTGGTTTATTACAAAATTTAGTATTGGGGTACCAGATGTGTTCCATGCATTACATTAGTTGTCTTACGCCAAGGTGACTGCACATGGTTGATTCCCAAATGTCATTCCTTTCGTTCCACTTTGAATTGGTTGATAGCATCCTTGATTTCAAAGGAAACTTTTACCATGGCAGTTAAATGAGTGATCTAAGGTATTACGGTTAGCAAATGGTAGAGCTAAAATTTGAAACTGTCTCCTGATTCCAAATCTCAGTGCTTTTCTCACTGAGCTGTTCTTCAGGCAGATTAATTATGCAATTGATAAAATAGATTAAAGGAGGTGACAGGATTAGCCTCATAAAGGAACCAAAAGGAGTATTGATGCCAAGAAAAAAGTGGGGAGAGGAGCTGTTTTATTGTTTTATCCAGAGATATTTGTAAGGGGCCTGCTGTTGGGGAAAGGGAGGTAGCGGGTAAAGAGTCAATGGTGGGAAGCGGGTGTGGCTCAGTGGATAGAGCCCCCGTTTACCATATGGGAGGCCCGGGTTCCCGTCCCGAGGCCTCCTTGTGAGGGCACGCCTGCCTGAGCGGCCTGAGCGGCCTGAGCTGTACGGTGGGCTGATGCAGCAACCTCAAGGCAGGAAGCGGGTGTGGCGCAATGGATAGAGCACCCGTTTACCATATGAGAGGCCCCGGGTTCGCTTCCCGGCGCCTCCTTGTGAGGGCAGGCTGGCTCTGGTGGCGCCGTGGGCTGATGCGGCAAGACCTCACAGCAAGGGGGAGATAAGCAGACACAGAAGACATGCAGCAAATGGACACAGCAGCACAAGCAGCAAGGGGGGGATAAATAAATAAAATAAAATAAATCTTTAAAAAAAAAAGAGTCAATGGTGACTCAAATTTTGAAACATTGGTTAATTGTTCTTGGTACCATCACAAATAATATCAAAGGGATGAAAAACAGATATGTAAAGGGACTTGATGAAATCTGTGCACATTGTGATTACTGAAATGATCATCACTTACAGATACCAAAGGTCTTAAATAAACATACTTCCTTGGAAGCAGCTGTTAATGACTTGAAATAAAACTGAACCCTTATATTTTATTCTCAGCATCAGGGAATACAGCAGACAGGCCCTCCTCAACAGACAGTGCAGTATTCACTTCCACAGACATCAACCTCCATTGAGGCCACAACTGCACAGCCAGCGAGTCAACCTCAAACCCCACAGGTCTTGCCTCAAGTAGCAGCTGGAAAACAGGTAAACAATTTCTGAAAGGATGCTAAAAGGTATCCCCATGTAACTTGTCCTTACATGTGGATAGGCTTCCACCTTCTTCTCTAATGGTGAAATATCTACTGAAGATGGTTGATCTTATGGCAAAAATGAAGTGAACATTGCTTCTTTTGCTCATATATACTGGGTAATGTAAATGGGTACAAACTGACAACCCAAAAATAATCTAACTTTTAGGTTTATCAGGCTAAAATAGATATCACAGGTATTAGAACTAAGGTTAATTAAAGGTACTTTGTAAGTCCGAATCCCATGACATTCTCTAGAATTTGTCAGCTATACCTATTATTCTGGGTTTGCAACTATGCTTATTTTCATGTAAATTTCTGTAATGTCATCCCTCATTGTCTACTGACAGTCATAAAAACCCTTTATATGGAATGGTGTGTTTTTTTCCTGAGTAGTCTTTCTAATCTCTTGAAAAGTACCCTGAAGAAGGTTTAGTCTTCCAAATGACCTTTCTTCTACTTTATCTTTGGGGCTTCTTTTGCCTGTATGTTGGCACAATGTATTATTACTGTCATATTTCATCACACCTAAGATGTCATCAGTTGTGAATTGCATTATTATTTTGTACCACTGAGTATGGGAACACTATCAAATTGGGTGGAAACACCACCCAATTTCACAGATTTTAAAATGGCAGGGGGCGGATTGCATCCTAGAGTCAACAAAATTTGGTAATTATGTCTCTAAAAAGACATAACTGAATACTGTTAGACTTCAGAATTGTAGAGGCAATATGGATAAAGTCTAATTCCTCTTGGAAGGAATTCATTGCATTTCAGGAACTACTGTAATAGCAGTCATAGATTAGTGATAGCAAGCATATCTCTAAACTATGGTATTTGAAACATATCTCCACAAAGCTGTTTTTAAAATGCCAATGAACAGTCCTCTTTTTATTATTGAATGGTAAAGCATTGGCAAAGTTTTCTACAAGAAAATGTTTGGAGCAGTGACCAGCCTATCAGATTCTTTGTTTCCTGCCATCCTTGCCCTATTCTTATGTGGCATGTTAACTTAAACTAATGTATGCAGTGTTGTTTTTTTTTAATCCCTTCTCTTTTGGCTAATACATAAATCTTGCTTTGGCAGTCTTGCTTTCTAAAAAATAGTCGTCTGTTTTGTTTTTCTTTACCTTCCCAGCTTCCAGTTTCCCAGCCAGTACCAACTATCCAAGGCGAATCTCAGATCCCAGTTGCGACACAGCCCTCAGTTGTTCCAGCCCACTCTGGTGCTCACTTCCTCCCTATGGGACAGCCAATCCCAACTTCCTTACTCCCTCAGTACCCTGCCTCTCAAATTCCAATATCAACTCATGTGTCTACGGCTCAAACAGGTTTCTCATCCCTTCCAATCACAATGGCAGCTGGTATTAATCAGCCACTGCTTACCTTGGCTTCATCTGCTACAGCACCTGCACCTGTGGTCCCAGGGGCAACATCTGTGGTTCCTAGTCAGCTTCCATCCCTTCTGCAGTCTGTGACTCAGCTGCCAAGTCAGGTTCACCCACAGCTTCTGCAATCAGCAGTTCAGTCCATGGGAATACCACCTAACCTTGGACAAGCTGCTGAGGTTCCTCTTCCCTCTGGAGATGTTCTATACCAGGTATTGTGTTAGCTATCAAAAAGGAGGGCACCAGAAGATTTGGTTCTCATAGTAGACCATCAAGGACTTGCTAGGAGCTAGTAGTTAAGTAGTTGAGTATCAGAATAACTAGGTCTTACCTGGAGAAGCTAAAATGGCAAAATTCTGGGAAGGGATAGTGTGATAATGTCTTATGATTCCTGTCCATTTAGGATAGGCTACCTTTTGGGGTGGAAATGGTTCTCTCAGTATTCAGTGTAAGCTGATTGAATGCTAGATATGACTAATAGAGTAGATCAGACTCCTTTTTTAAATATATATATAGAGGCAGGGTAAATAGATTAGCCAACATGGTATCAATAAAGAAGCTGTAAGGTTTAGTTTTAGAATATTAGTGCATCATGATCTGACCAGAATGACTGACACTTTGAAGATTTTTTACATTCTCTCATTTAAGATTGGCTAGAACGTAGATATTTTTCTAGAAGAGTTTCTTATATCTGTTCCTCCTATTTAAATAATGTCCAGGAGAGGAAAAACCAGGAATTTAAAGTATGATTGTAGAATCTTCTCCCCTAAATTGGAACCAGTCTATCATTTCATTTAGAGAATTATCTTTAAATGTTCCTTATATATTAGAAAGAGATTGGGGCTCCTATTCTTCTTTGCTATGTGCTTTTTTTTTCCCCCTCCCCTCGACTTGCTGTTTGCTAATTTGATGACCCTACCTGCACACTAACTCACCTTCCTCGTTTCTATCACAGGGCTTCCCATCTCGACTGCCACCACAATACCCAGGAGATTCAAATATTGCTCCCTCTTCCAACGTGGCTTCTGTTTGCATTCCTTCTACAGTACTATCCCCTCCCATGCCCACGGAAGCATTGGCTGCACCAGGTTACTTTCCTGCAGTGGTGCAGCCATATGTGGAATCAAATCTTTTGGTTCCTGTGGGTGGTGTAGGAGGACAGGTTCAAGTGTCCCAACCAGCAATGAGTTTAGTGCAACAAGTCCCCCCTACATCCTCCCAGCAAGCAGCTCTGGAGGTAAATGAGACTACTGCATGTTTATAAAACATAAATATAATGGGATAAAAATAGCAAAGGAGAACAGTAGGCTCCCCTGGCTTAGAACTCATTTGGAGACTATTTCAAACTAACTTCTGAATGACTTTTTCTTACAGCAGAATGAAATGCCATTGTGGGGACCTTGTTGCCACTGGCTGTTCTGTTGGGAAGTGAGTGTGCTTTGGAGATTAACCCTGTTAGCACTTCACTTCTCTAGCTAGTATACTTTAGCCATTATTCTTTTCCTTTCACAAACTCATGCCATTGGCAGTAATAAGAGTATCTTATGGGAAGCGGGTGTGGCTCAGTGGATAGAGCCCCCGTTTACCATATGGGAGGCCCGGGTTCGCGTCCCGAGGCCTCCTTGTGAGGGCAGGCCGGCTTGCGTGCACCATGGGCTGAT
>JAQZBX010022227.1:0-31720 GCA_029593785.1 Cabassous unicinctus | reverse complement strand
TTGGACAGGCAACTTCTCCCAGAAACTCATCAACGACCCTTCGTTGGACTTTCATCGGAGCCACTGGTTTGCAGCCTGCCTGTGGAGCCTGGACTTGTGCATCCCCATGGTTGCGTGAGAGACTCTTTTAAAATCTCATATCATTGACGGATATCTCCTGTTGATTCTGTTTCCCGAGAGAACCCTGACTAATACAGGGCTATTTCTAAATTTTTACTAATTTGTGATTGGTAAAAATAAGCCATATGTTTATAGAATCCAAAGAACAGAGTTAGGGTAAATACTACTGGGAGGCAGATATCTAATTTATATGAAGAAGCTTTGGAAATATATTTTTGGATATTTGAAGTAGGTGTAGATTTTTAGGTATTAGTGTGCATAATGTACAAAAATTGACAAACTACAAAGCAATAGTATTTCACAATATGGAATGTGAATTTTACATGTTAATACATAAATATCTCTTTCAGAATTTTAAGGAAGAAAAAAAGTTTAATTTCCAAGGAGAAAAATGGACAAAAGGATTGGACCGAAAATTTACAAATTAAATCTTACACATGGAAT
The DNA here is from genome assembly GCA_029593785.1 of Cabassous unicinctus. Classification (NCBI taxonomy): domain Eukaryota; kingdom Metazoa; phylum Chordata; class Mammalia; order Cingulata; family Chlamyphoridae; genus Cabassous; species Cabassous unicinctus. The sequence goes on along the minus strand of JAQZBX010022227.1, from coordinate 31,156 downwards.
GGAAAAATGGAAAAATTAAATTTAGTAAAATAATGTGATAATGTATCACTGATTTTCCTATATGAACAGAAAAAAATAATTTCAAAAATAGATATTTTAAAGCTGGTTAAAAGGCAGTGAGACAGATACCAAGATACTCTGCTGATAGTAGTGGGAATTGATGTTATATTTTAAGAGTTACACCTTTACTTTAACTGTCAATTTAACGATTCACATTTATTGGTCTGGAGGTTGTATTTTCAAGTATGATTTTGAAAGTCATCATAAATGTAAACAAAATTTTATGTAATAATAAATCAGTTGAATACACCAAGGTCACCAAAAAGAAGATAGAAATAATGAGAGTTTTCTGCAGGTCATAGGATAATAAGAGATGGAATATAAATAGAATAACAAGTAACAGTGAAATGAGCTTACAATTAAGTGGAGACATGAAAAATCTACACATAAATTGTAGAACTTAAATAAAGGCAGAAGATGAAGAGGAGAATAGCAAGAGAAAGAGGAAAGGGAAACCATAAAGTCCAGGGTAGAAAGTAGGGATGATGGAAGGAATTATAGAATAAAAGGGGGGAAAAGGAATGAAAGGAAAAGGAGTAGTAGGATATCATATTTGGAAAAGGAGAGCTAGAGTCATAAACATATGGAGTTGAGACATGTTCAGAATTATTTCAGGATTATGATAGACTGTGAGTCCATAAAACAAAACAAACCATTCCTGATGATAATTTTTTTCTGAATTTGGATGTTAATAAAAATGTTGCAATCACCAACTTTATACATTCTTGATTCTTAAATGACCAGAGATCACCACAACTTGACAAATCCTATAACAGTTCTGCTCTGAACTCCACAAGTAAATATTTAATTAGCTTGGACCAATAGAATCCTTAAAGATAAATCATGAATATTTGTGCATCCACATTTTAACTACAGATGCTGTAAACAAGAAAGTATATTTCCAGAAATAAAAATTTTATAATGCTATTTTTGTGACAATCCTAAAAGTGTTGGGAGATTGCAGTGCATTTAGATACACTGACAGTGAGTGTAAAACATACAGAATTTGCTCCCAAACAGAACATGAAAATATGAAGTTGATACTGGAAAGAGAAACATTGAGTCGACTATTTCCAAGCTACTCATTTACTACACATAAAATAAGGTAATAAAATTTTGACCTGGTATGCTCTTAACATACCACATTGTTAAATTCTGTTATTAGAAATAGGAAAATAGATGTGTCTCTTTATTTTGAAAGGTTATTCATTTTAATTAAAACTAAGTATCAAAAGCATGAAATCATTTAGCCCATTTTATTGCTATCACTTTTCCTAATGCTGTCTGCATGTCCGTGTTTCTCAGACTGTAGATGAGAAGATTCAGGGTGGGGGGGTAACATCATGTAAAGCACCGATATCGGCAATTTCAGTGCAGATGATTTGAAATCTTTTGCCAAATGTGTAGTAAACCCATAAAACATGAATAGCATCACCACAGTGAGGTTGGGCAGGCAGGTTGAAAAAGATTTTGTCTTCCCTTTACAGATGGGATTCTTAGAACAGTGGCGACAATGTGAACATAAGAAACAATTATTAAAATGAAACACACTGAAACAAAACAACAGCTAAGAATAATAAATGCATCTTCTAAGATATGCTCTCCAAAACAGGAACATGTAAGCAGTGATCAAATATCACAGAACTGGTGGACTATGTTGGACCCACAGAACCTGACAGAGAATGTACCTTCTACATGAATGGAGCCATAAACACATCCACTGAACCATGATGCTGTCGCCATCTGCATACAGGCACCTCTGTGCATGATGCGCTCGTAGTGCAGAGGATAGCAGATGGTAGCATAGTGGTCATAGGACATCTCCATAAGGAGGGCAAACTCTGTGCTAGAGGAAAATATAAGAAACGCTTGCATTGTACATCCTAGGAAGGAGATGGAATGACTTTTGGTCAGAGATTTCAGGATGGATTTAGGGACAGTGATAGAGATAAAACAAATATCAAGCAAGATTAAATTCTTCTGGAAGAAATACATGGGAAGTTGGAGATGCTGGTCAATCGTGGTGGCAATGATAATGAGGAGGTTCCCCAGCATTGCTGCCAGGTAAATGAGGAAGAAGAGTGTGGCATACAGTTTTTGTCCCATCCAGTCTTCAGGGAATCCCATGAGCAAGAATTCCGTTATGATGGTCATGCTGATATATTTCTCAGGCATGCTGATTCTTCAGAGTGAAAATAGAGAAAACAAAACACAACATTCTTATTCAGAGCGCTCCACCTGCTGTCTTCTGCTAGTGCCTTAATGCTTTTCTGATATGAATGGTGTGCTTAGAATTATCCATCTACTATGGACTAATTCTAATATGTGAAATTGATTTCCCTTTAAAATATATACAGTGTCTAATAATAATAATAATATGAACATTAATAAATCTGCCTGTGAACTGGGCATGAGCACAGAAGTGCTAAGTCACTTGCTGTGACTTTGGACTCTGGAAGGCAGAAAAATGGTTTTGGAGCATATTCTGAATTTCCCAGAGCTAAATTTCTTTACAGAAGTGATCAACAAAATATGTTCTCCTCTTTGAACAAAGTTTTCTTTTCTTTCTTTCTTAAAAATCCTTAGATATTTGTGGACTGTTCTTGGCCCCCAGCACAAAATATTTCAATTTCCTAAGAATAGGGAAATGCCCTATTCTTTCCAGATCAGTGTAAAATGTTGCAGGGAAACAAGATGACAAAATAATTAAAACAAATATATTGGTATATCATTGGGTAAATCCACTCTTAAAATCTCTATAAGTATGTGTTTAATTGTGTAAATGTGTGTGCACATGTAAGTATTTGCATAAATCTATATAATATTGGTAATTATAAATGAGTTATATGTGTATGTGTGTGCTTGTATTTTAGAGTGCTATTGGAAAACTTTCCACATACCATATGTAATCACTCTCTTTTCTTCTCCAAAAAGGTGAGTGGGTCTTGTTCTCTAGGACCTACAGTGGTGGAATTAATATTTCAATTACAAAGGGAAAATATCACGATGGGAAGATCAGAATCTGATCTAAAATTTTTATGGCTTATACAGGGAAAATATGTTCTATCTTGTCAATGAAAAAATAAAGAGATATCAGGATGGATGAACTTGTTGGATACTGACTTGGCAAAATGAACTGAACTTAATTAATCTGAAAATAGTCCTAACTATTCAAGCATGGAGTTATCTCTGAGTATCTGATCATCTTTATTTTGATAACAAAGGAGCAGATGGATAAACCAATGTACACAGTATATTTTTTTAAATGTAGCATATCTTTTCCTATTCTTCTACTCTCATTTGTGCAAACAGCATGTGAGAAGCCCAGGGTGTAAGAAGCTATCACTCTTAATGGACTAAAATTGGCTCACCATGTAGAAATCAGCAGTCTCTCAATTCCATCTCTCCATTAAAAGTATTCTTTATGCAGAGTAGATCTGGAGGCCAAGATTAGAATAATGCTATCCATTTTTATACTCACCAAGTGGCCCCTCTTGAGAAATTGGGTCTGGATGAACAGGATTGTATCACATCACTTGTGTGCTTTATGGATGACAATTCAGAACCAAACTGAATTTTCTTTCTTAAATGTTCAGATCTAAAATATCATAAGATGTATGTATTTCCCAGAGTTCCCAAATGCTAATTAAACTGGGATCTAACTTGCCAAAAATTGAGTCCAGTGGCTTGTTTTCCTGTGAGACCATGGACAGCTGGGGATTTGAAGCCCATGGAGCCCAGATTTTCAAGGCAGTGCTGTGATAGATAAATTTCTGTGTCACCTTAACTATGTGATGGTGTCCAGTTGTTTGGTCAAAAAAGCGCTGACCTGATTGTTATTGTGAAGATATTTTGTGGACTTAAATTATCATTAAGTTGACTTTATCTGTGGCTACTTACATCTACATTCAGCTGAGTAGATTGCTTTCATAATGAGAGATGTCTCATGCAATCAGTTGAAACCCTTAAAGGGAGAAGTGATGATTTCATCACTTTAGCCAGGCAGATTTTCCTGGGAAGTTCAACGAAAACAATCAGACTTCCCAGCTTGTACCTTGCACTCCAGAATTTGGACTTGACCATTCCCATACCTATGTAAGCCAATTCCTATTTTGAAATTTTCATAATACATACCTACACACACACACACATACACATACATCTTGTCAGTTCTGTTTCCCTAGAGAAAACTCACTAATAGAAGTGCCATGTGTCATAGACAGGATTTTATGTGAATCACATTAAAAAAATTGGAACCATATTCATTTGATTTTCTTATTTGGATAGTAAATTATTACTGCCATTGTGTTAGGCACTTTTTCAAGGTCTGAATTCAGATACTGGTATGACCTAAATTCAATAATTATACATATCAGAGTGCTTTAGTTATCACTTTTTATTTTTTCTTTTTATTCATAAAATTATATAAAAATATTCTCTATGAAAATGACTTAAAATTTAAATATAAAACATTTTCCATTTCTTTAGGTCTTCTTTGATTTCCTTTAACAATATTGTGTAGTTTTTGGTGTACAAGTCCTTTACTCCTTTAGTTAAGTTTATTCCTAGGTATTTGATTCTTTTAGTTACTATAGCAAATGGAATTATTTCCTCGATTTCCCCTTCAGATTGCTCATTGTTTGGGTACATAAATGCTACTGACTTTTGCATGTTGATCTTATATCCTGTCATTTTACTGAATATGTTAATCATCTCTGGAAGCTTTGCTATAAATTTTTCAGGGCTTTCTATGTATAGGATAATGTCACCTGCAAATAGTGAAATTTTAACTTCTTCCTTGTCAATTTGGATGGCTTTTATTTCTTTTTCTTGCCTAAGTGCTTGAGCAAGTACATCTAACACAATATTAAATAAGAGAGTGACAGTGGGTATTCTTGTCTTGTTCCAGATCTTAGTGGCAAAGGCTTTAACATTTCACATTTTAATAAGGTGTCAGCTGTGGGTTTTTCATATATAGCCTTTATCTTGTTGAGGAAAATTCTTTCTAGTGCTATTTTTGAAGTGTTTTTTTTATCAAGAAAGGATGCCGTATTTTGTCAAATGGTTTTTCTGCATCAATAGAGATGATCACCTGATTTTTTTTTGAGCTGTTAATGTGTTGTATTACATTGCTTGGGATTCTCATGTTGAACCATCCTCACATACCAGAGATGAAACTCAATTGTTCATGGTCATTTGATAGGTTGTTGAATATAATTAGCAAATATTTTGTTTAGTATTTTCACATACATATTCATTAGAAAGGTAGGTGTGTAGTTTTCTTTCCTTGTGGCATATTCAAGTGGCTTCTTTAGTAGGGTGATATTGGCATCATAGAATGAATTAGGTAATGTTCTTTCCATCTCTAGGTTTTGGAAGAGTTTAAGCAGGATTGGATTTAGTTCTTTCCAGAATGCTAGGTAGAATTCTGAGCTTTTCTGAATTGGGAGGCTTTTGATGACTAATTCAATCTCATTACTTTTGATAGGTCTGTTGAGAACATCAATTTCTTTTTTTGTCAATGTAGATTGCTTGTGTGTTTATAGAAAATTTTCCACTTCTTCTAAGTTATCCATCATGTTGATATATATAATTTTTCAATGATTCCTCTTATGATTCTCTTTATTTCTGTGGTTTCAGTGGTGGTATCACCTCTCTCATATTTTATTTTATGTATTTTCTTCTTCTTTCTTTTTTCTTTATTTGTTTAGCTAAGGGTTTGTCAATTTTTTAACTCTCAAAAAGCAGTTTTTGTTTGTGTTAAATTTTCTAGTGCTTTTTTCCCTCAAGTTCATTTAGTTCTGCTCTAAACTTTATCTCTTTCTTTCTGCCTGGTTTGGGAATAGTTTGTTGTTCTTTTACTAGTTCCTCCAGGTGTGCAGTTATGTCTTCAATTTTAGCTCTTTGTTCTTTTTTAATATAAGCATTTATGGTTATAACTTTTCCCCTCAGCACTGCTTTTGCTGTATCTGTTTTGATATGTTGTGTTTTCATTTTCTCTCATTTCAAGGTAATTTCTTTTGCAATTTTCTCCTTAACCACTTAATTGTTTGAGTGTTTGTTTACCTTCCAAGTCTTTGTGCCTATTCTGGCTCTCTGTCCCTTATTTATCTAAAACTTCATTCCATTGTGGTATGAGAAATTACTTTGTATAACTTCAATCATTCTGAAATAATTGAGACCTGTCCTGAGACTTAGCATGTGGTCTTATCCTGGAGAATGATCCATGTTCACTTGAGAAAAATGTATATCTTACCGTAGCTGGGTGTAATGTTCTGTATATGTCTTTTAGTTCTAGATCCTCTAATGTATTTTTCAAGGTCTCTGTTTCTTTATTGACCCTCTAGTGATATGTTTTGTCTAATGGTGATGATGTATTAAGTGGTGTACAATAATTGTAGAGGCCTCTATTTCTCCACTTAGTTTTTCCAATATTTGCCCATGAATTTTGGAGCACACTGTTTAGGTGCATAAATGATTTTGAGTGTTCTTTCTTAATGATAGTGTACCAATTTTATCAATATATAGTGCCCTTTTTTGTCTCTTACAATAGTTTTGCATTTAAAGTCTATTTTTTCCAATATTAGTATAGCTACTCCCATCCTTTTTGGTTTATGTTTTGCATATAAAATCATTTATCAACCATTCACTTGCAACCTCCTTGTGTCCCTGAATTTAAGGTGAGTTTCTTATAGACAGCATATAGATGGGTCATATTTCCTTATCCATTCTGCCAAGTTGGGTTTTTTAATTGAAGATTTTAATCCATTAACATTCAAAGTTATTACTTTCAAGGCATACATAAATAAGCATTTTTTTCTTTAAGTTTATATATATGTCATATTTTGTTTTCATTTCTCTTATGTTTTTTTTTAAATTTTATTGAAGTATTTCAATCACACATGAACACACATAAACAGTAAGTATATAGTAAAAGTGTGAACTTACAGAACAAACATGCATAACATCATATAGGAGTTCCATACATCAACCCACTACCAACACCCTGCATTGCTGTGAAACATTTGTTACAAATTATGAAAGAATATCATCAAAATATTACTACTTACTATAGTCCATGCCTTATATTTTGTGTAATTTCCCCTAACTTATTCTTACTAATAATCTTCATTTCTACACTCTCCGCCAACTATTTCTTCCTGGTTATTTCCTTTCGACCTGCAGAACTCACTTTAGTATATCTTGAAGGGAATGTTTCTTGTTGACAAACACTCTTAATTTCTGTTAATCTGAGAATATTGTGAATGATCCTGCCTTTTTGAACACAAGATTTGCTGGATACAGAGTTCTTGGTGGCAGTTTTTTTTCTTTTAGCATCTTAACTATGTCATACCACTGCCTTCTAACATCCATGTTTTTAGATGAGAAATCATTACTTAATTACATCTAGCTTCCATTTTATGTGATGGATCTCTATTCTTTTGCTATTTTCAGTGTTTTTTCTTTGTATTGAGTGTTTGACAATTTGATAAGTATTTGACTCAGTGTAGACATGTTTGGTAGTTTGAGTTAATTTATGAACTTCAAAAAAGATAAGCATTATATTTGTAAACTTGTGTGTCCCTCTGGGCATGATACCCTTTGATTGCATTAGATTCAGCTGAGATGTCTTTGATTAAATTATGCTAAGATTTGGGCTTTAATTCAACCAGGTCAGTAAGGTATGTCTCAGTATTTCATTCCCAACCCCTTGGTGGACTGATATAAATGATTTCTCATTCAAGAAGACACATAAAAAGATATGGAAGAGGAGACAGTTTTGCCATGTTTGATCCTGGGGCCCCAGAGAGAGCTGAGCCATTTGTCTGATATTTTGAAGCACAGCAGCTGAGAAAGACTAGAAAGAAGTGAGCCCTATGCCAGACTGATACAGGAAGCCCTGAGAGATGAACATTATGCCTGCCTACAGCTCAGATTGGAAGAATTTGGGTGCATGGATCCTTAAGAGGAAGAAAGAAGGAGAGACCAGGCAGAGATCACCCACTGTCTTGCATAAACACATGGCAACTGACTTTGAGAAAGCAACCTTGAGTTGGGCTCTTTAAGGCCTTGCAACTATTAGCATTTACCCCAAATAAATACCCTTTATAAAAGCCAACAGATTTCTAGTACTTTGCATCAGCACCCCTTTGGCTGACTAATACAACCTGCTAGGATTTATACTCTTTGGAGTGTGCTGCACTTCTTGGACATGGACACACATATCTATCAAAAGAGTTAGGACATTTTCAACCATTATTTCTTCTAACACACCTTCTGCCCCCTTTTCCTTCTCTTTTCTCTCTGGAGTGCCTATAATACATGTTTGTGTGTTTCAAATTGTCATTCAATTACCTGAGTCCTTGCTAAATTTTTATATATATTTTTTCTATCTGTTCTACTATCTCTGCAATTTCAGAGGTACTATTTCTTTATTCTGCCTGTTCAAATCTGCTGTCATGAGCTTCCAGCATAATTATTATTTCTTGCATTGTCTATTCATCACCATCAGGTCTTTTATCTTTTACATATGTTTATGATTTCTTCTGTATATTACCGCAATGACTTCTTAATATCTTTTATCTCTTTCTTCACTTCATTATGTTGATTCATGATATTTGTTTGAACATCCTTGATTAGTTGTTCCACATTTTGTATCTCCTCCTGTTTTTTTAATTTGTTCAGTGGAGTGGGCCATTTCTTCCTATTTCATGGTATGACTTGTAATTTTTTGCTGGTGTCTAGGCATCTGTTTATCTTGATGAACTTATTCAGATGGTTCGCTTCTCTTTCTAAACTAGGGTTTTATTTTCTTTTGTTTTGTGTTGAGGTTTCTCTTTGACAATTGTTTCCACTTATTCTATATCCTTGTGGCTGTCTGTGCTTCTGGTTTTCATTTGGCCTCTTTATCTCTCTCTCATTATTCCTCCTGGATGATGTGCATCACCCTCCTCATCTGCAGATCCTCAACTCAGGTCTCTCAGAGAGCTTTTACCCTTCTTCCATTGTTTTTGTGAGAGAGTTGAGCCCTGCCTAGCTACTCTGATGCCATCTTCCTGGAAGTCCTTGCTTAGAGGTTTTAATCTCAATATTATTTTCTTGAAAGACTATAGGCATAGTGGATGGTTATCCAAATTTAAATAGTTAAAAAAGAGCTTCGTAATATAATGGTGTCTAACTACACATACTAAATATTTTCTTTGAACACCCTCTAGAAAGTATATAGTAGTCATTAAATTTCCATTAAATTTGATGGAAAGTTCCTAAACAGTAAGCTTTGAAACCCTACATGTCATTTTAATCCTAAATTAATGGAGAAAACTGTGTATGCTATGTGAATTCTACTTTTGCAGAAAAATTGAATCTGAATATGTTAAAACTTGAATTTGGCTTGTCATCCATTCTTTTGGGTGCTGTGTTTACCTGATGCCTTATCATATTAGGTCTTGGCCAATATTCTATTAGCAGAAAGTTTAGGGTTAAAAAGTTCTTTTTGTATCTGGTCTGGGAAGTCAAAACATTTTTATTTCAGGCTATCATGTTCTTCGTTCTTTTAGCTTAGATATTTTGTTTTGGAATGGAATTAGAGAGAAGGTAGAAAGTAACACTAAGAAAGCAACAGTATTTTAATATTTCATGTCTTGTTCATGTCAGAGAAGGAGAATCATGAAAATTGTGATTTAAACATTGAAAGCACAACACAGGGTGTTGGCGAAGAGTATTTGCCTCTTATTGATTCTTATTTATTTTTAACAACCCTATTTGTGTATTGTTCTCATAAACATTGCTTAAATGAAGTGTTCACTTTTTTTAAAAAGCACTATTGGAAAAGAGTGAAAGGTAAGAAAAGGTGAAATGACTAAAAAAAAAAAAAAAGAATAAAAAGTTAAAGTTAACCAGAATGCATACAAGAGTAGAGTATATGTAGAAAGACTAAGTGCCATTTCATCATGAAGACATTACTATTCCAAATTTGCATAAGTGTAATAACATACTATCAAATTATATACAGCAGAAGTTAATGAAAATAAGTGGCAAAGTCCATAATTAAAATTCAATAAAGATTTTAAAAATTTAGTCTTTCTTAGTTCTGCTGGGTCTGTGGTAACGTAACCCTCTCATTTTTTATTTTATTTATTTGTGTCTTCTCTCTTTTGTTCTTTGTCAGTATAGCTAAGGGTTTGTAGATTTTGATGATCTTCTCAAAGAGAAAATGTTTGGTTTTGTTGATTCTCTCTATTGTTTGTTTTTTCTCAATTTAATTTACTTCTGCCTTGATCTTTACTGTTTCTTTTCTTCTTCACTTGTAATTAATTTGATGTTTTTATTCTAGTATCTCCAGGTGTGCAGTTAGATCTTCAACTTTAGCTCATTCTTCTTTTAACATGTAAGCTTTGAGGGCTATAAATTTCCCCTTTAGCACTGCCTTTGCAGTGTCCCATAGGTTTTGATATGTGTTCTCAGTTTCTTTCATCTCAAGATATTTGCTGGATTCTTTTATAATTTCTTCTTTGACCTACAGATTATTTAAGAGTATATTGTTTAATCTCCAAGTATTTATGAATTTCCCATTTTTGTCCATTATTGATTTCCAGCTTCATTCTATTATGATCAGAGAAAGTTTTTTTCATATAATTTCATTCTTTTTAAATTTATTGAAACTTGTCTTGTAACCAATCATGTGGTATATCTTGGAGAAGGATCCATGAGCACTTGAAAAGGATATTTATCCTGCTGTTTTGGAATGTGATGCTCTATAGATATCTATTAGGTCTATTTCACTTATCATCTTATTCAAGCTCTCAGTTTATTTATTCTCTTTCCAGATGTTTTATCTAGTACAGAGCATGGTGTATTGAAGACTACAACTGTTATTGTAGAGACATCTATTTCTCCTTTCAGTTTTGCCAGTGTGTGCCTCATATATTTTGTGGCACTCAGGTTGGGTGCATAAATATTTATTGTAATTATTTCTTCTTGGTGAAATTCCCCATTTATTAATATATAATGACTTTCTTCATCCTTTATAAGAGTTTTGCATTTAATATCTATTTTGCCCAATATTAGTATCATTACTCCAGTTCATTTTTGGTTTCTATTTGCAAGGAATCTCTTTTTCCAGTCTTTCACTTTTAATCTGGCTGTGTCCTTGCATCTGAGGTAAGTCTCTCATAGACAACATAACACATAGGTGGATCACATTTTTTTTTTTATCCATTCTATCAGTGTCTGTCTTTTGTTTGGGGAATTCAATCCACTAACGTTCAATGTTATTACTGTAAAGGCATTACTTACTTCATCCATTTTGTCCTTTGGCTTTCTCTTTACATATCATACTATTGTCTGTCTTTGACCATTTAATTTACCCTTCTTAATAATCTTCATTTCTACACTCTTCTTCAATTCTCTCACCCTTGTTTTTCCTTTCAGACTATAACACTCCCTTTAATATCGCTTGTAAATCTGAGCTTTTGACAACCTACTGTCTCATTTTTTGTTTGTTAGTGAAGATTTGAACTCATCTTCATTTTTGAAGTACAGCTTTGCTGGATACAGAATTCTTGGCTGGCAGTTTTTCTCCTTCAGTACATTAAATACATCATACCATTTTCTTCTCTCCTGCATGGTTTCTGTTGAGAGGGCAGCACTTAATTTTATCGAGTTTCCCTTGTATAAGATGCTTTGCTTTTCTCTTGCTGCTTTCAACATCCTTTCTATAACTCTGATATTTGTCATTCTGAATAATAAGTGTCTCAGGGTAGGTCTATTCGGATTTATTCTCTTTGTGGTACATTGTCCTTCTTGAATATTGTTATTTATGTCTTTTATAAGTTTGGGATGTTATCAGTCATTATTTCCTCAAATATTTTTCTTGCCCCTTTTTCATTCTCTTCTCTTCTGAAATACCAATAATGCATATGTTTGTGAATTTTGTGTTGTCATTCATTTCTGAGACCCTGTTCCATTTTTCCAATTTTCTTCTCTTTCTGTTCTCCAGTACTTTCCAGTTCAGATGTTCTGTCTTCAAATTCATAATTCTGTCTTCAGCATTTCAAATATGCTCTTATGTGCCTCTAATGTATTTTAATCTCACCCAACATGACTTTCATTCCCATAATGCCTATTACTTTTATTCTCAGGCTTTCAAATTGTTCTTTATGCTCACCCAGTGTCTTGTTAATATCCTTATGTTTAATCATATTTTCTTTTAATTCTTTGTATTGGTTTAGGAGATTTCTGTGATTATCATTGACTAATTGTCTTAAATTCAGTTTGTGTTCAGGATTTTTGTTTTTTGTTTGAGTTTTGGATGGGCCAACTCTTACTGTGTCCTAGTATAGCTTAAAAATTTTGCTGATGTCCAAGCATTTGAATGAGTTGGTTAATTTCCTCTTATGGTCAATTCCTCTCTCTTGCCTACTTTTTTCACAGCTCATCTTTGGTATTTGCTTCGACTTATTCTAAGTCTTTAAATTTCATCAGCTTAAGTTATCAAATTTCACCAAGAACTCACTAATGGGGTGCTGGTTTTTTCTCAGAGGTTAGAGTACAAAGTACCAACAACGGTTTTTTTCCATGCAATTTCCATAATAGCCAACAGATAGTGTTTGTTTCTGTACCTTTCCATTGAGGTGTATCTCTCTCTGTTTTCCTATGTTTGGTCTGGCAAGAGCTGTGATTCAAATTGGGCTTTGCTGGCCATATTCGCTGAAATAAAGCTCCCTAACTCCCCCTCCCTTTTCCCTGTAACAGCTTACAGAGAAGAAGACATCTGTTCCACTCTCAGTGAGCTGCAGTGAGCCTGGTGTTTTACCCTAGTTTTAAATCTGGGGGAGGGGGGAAAGGATCCCTTCCTAGTTGCCAAGGGGGTTTGATAACTCACATTTGTTGTTTCAGTTTTTCTATCTCTCTGTCCCACACCCTTCTGGGAGTTGTGCATCACTTTCCTTGTCTGCTGACCCCCAAAGCAGGCTCCTCAGACAGCATTTGGCTCTTTCTCTGTTGTTGTTTTTTTTGTGTGTGTGTGTGTGTGTGAGAGAGAGTTGAGTCCTGCCTATCTAACCCACCGACATATCAAAATTCCTGATAAAATGTTAATAACCCAAATTAAATTGGGCAAACAGTTGAAAGAGAATATCAAAAGAAAAAATGACCAAGAACATAAAAAAATTCTCATCATTATTCATTAGGGAAATGCATATCAAATGCACATCGAGGTATCACTTCACACCTGCCATAATGGCTTTAATTAAAAGCAATATCAAGTGTCAATGAGAATGTGGAGAAATTAGATTCTCATTCACAGATAATTAGGGATGTAACATGACATACCAACTTTTTAAAATAGTTTTGCATCAACTCAATATGTTAAACATAGAGTTATAATATGATCCAGCAATTCATTTCTGGGTACATACCAAAAACACTAATGTCATAAGTCCACCCAGTAAATGATACATGAATATTCAAAGTAAATTTCTTAATAAACCAAAAATAAGAAAAACTCCCATGTCCATTGACTTATGAATGGTGAATATAATTTAAAGTATCTATACAATGGAATATTATTTGGCAATAAAAAAAATCCTAGCACATACTACAACATGTTCAATCTTGAAAACATTATGCTAAGTGAAAGAAATCAGTCTCAAAATATTGCAATGTTAAATTTTCTTGAACTATCCAGAACAGGCAAGGGATAGAAATTAGATGACTGGTGATTAAGGAAGAAGTGGAGGGGTTTCAGTTGGGGGAGGTGGAAAATGACTGCTCACAGTCATGTAGTTTCCTTTTGGAGTGAGGAGGAAGTTCTAAACCTCGATATTGATGACAGTTGCAGAAATATGTGAATAAATAAACATTGTCAAACAGTACATTTTAAATGGATGAATTCTATGGTATGGGAATGATATCTTAACAAATGTGATAAGAAAATGGTAAGGTAAAAGCAGAGGAAAAAATTGAAAGACATAGAAAACATATACAGAATAAAGTAAAGAAGAATATTTGAAACTGCTGCTATTCTTCCTTCTGCAAATGGCCATTTGTCCATGTTCTTTAAAACATTTTCCTTGACTCTTCCATTTGTCCACACACAAACAGGCATCACCTGTTGGGAGAAAACTTCATTACTAGAACAATACAAGGTCTATAATGAAAGTGTCTTAATTGTGAACAGTATTTTCTGTGTAGACTTATTACAGCTTTCTGTTAATTTTTTCATGCTGCATGAGAATAATAGTAGGCAATTTAGAGGATCTTCCTAAGATCTACATACACCTGACTCTATTGCCTACCAATACTTCTAATTTCACTTGATAACTAGAATCAATCATTAAAAACAATAATTCTTAAAACTTTATTTGGTTTCAGAAGTATGGCACTCAGATTGAGAAAATGGCAATTCTAATTTATTCTTCAATTGTACTATCTGTATTCTGTTTGTGGAAGAATTCCTATAAGTATGAAAACTCTATTAAAGCAGTGTCAAAGGTTACAAACTTGAAAAGGAAAAGCTACGTTTCTGAATTTGCCAAAATGAAAAACATAATCAATTACCTATATAAACTTGAATTAATATAATTGTACACCATGGCTAGATGAAAAATAAACATATATAAACTTTAAAGCACATACATTGACTTTTAATTGATTACTGTGGACAATAAACATTGGAAAATACATAAAATAACGTAAAATATAACTTAAAGATGCATAATATGATTGAAGATATTAAGGAAATATTAAGAGAAAAAAGATTAAAAAATATTGAGAAAAACAATAACTTTAAATATGATGTAAAAACAGCAATTTCACATTTATAAAATCCCCAGATTCTTACATACATCAATTTAACATCAATTTCATTTGAACTTCTTAAAGAAAAAAAAGATAAATCCCATTAATAAACTTTTCTGTGATATTCTATAGAAAACACCATGCATTTCAACTAAAATTTAACCTAATACCTATAGATTAATAAAAATAAATTGAGGTCTTGATATGCCTGGCTGCCACATGTAATTTTTCAAAGGCTTGTGCCATTTATCTTATCAGCCTAATAAAAGTATAATAAGTATTTTATTGTCCACTGTTGCCACACAATTTTGAGCATTGTCTCTTGCTGAAATCCCTGAAATATCCTTCTACAGATGTTCTTAATATCTATTGTATACTTCTCAATCAATATTTTTAAAATTTTTATGAAATGATGTTTTATGATGAAATAATAAATTATCTCTAAAAAAGAAAACATATGTGAAATCATTATTTTGGGTATTAAAGTACAGGCAATGCTGGAATGTGATCTCTGTGTTATCATTTCTGTCTGGATGAGCTTTCTGAACTTCAGCACAGAAAACTGGAGCCCACAAAAGCATTGTCAGTGATCTGTGGAGACAAAGATCAGAATTTGGGGCCATTGACATGGCTGGAATTTGGGGGGTAAGCCCTGAATATATGAGTGGTGCAGCAAGGATCTTCAGAAACATGCCCAGGAGATCCACTGAGACTTTGAAATTCAAGCTGCACATTAATATGGAAATTCTCTACAGAGCTAGACAAATAACAATTGCATAGGAAAGGAAAACAAATTTGGAGAATCTCAGTATGTGCTCAAAGATTTAAAAGAAAATGAAAAAAATTATGTAACACAATGACATTGTAATAAAGTAAAAACAAAAGAATGGATATTTTAGAATTGATAATTCAATCTGAAAAGTAAAAATTCCCTTAGATGTTTAAGACAGAGTAATATAATTATATAACTGAAGACCAAGAGAAAAAAAAAGAAGAAAATTTGAGAAAATGAGATGAGTCTCAATAAACTGTAAATCAATATCATTATCTAAATTATATAAATTTTCACACGTAGAATGGACAATAGTTGACAATTTTTTACAAGAAATAATGGCATAAAGTTTCCAAATTTTATGAAAATATAAATTCAAGACAAAGGAAGTTTAAAGTATCTGAAACAGTATAAGCACCAAGAAAATCACACAGGGGCACACCATAAAAAATGGTTAAATAAATACATCATTCAAAGAAATAGCACATTAAAAACAGGGTCACAAAGACTAAAACCTTTACATAGTTTTTATGAGAAACAATGACCAAAAGAAGACAATGGAAAGAAATGTTTAAAGTACCTCAAAAAGAAAACCATTAACCTAGAATTATTTATGGAGCAATAATATTATTAATATCAGAGGTGATTTAAAAATTTTGTTCAGACTAAAAAACTAAGAATATCTGTGTCTAGCTGACCCTCACTATAAGAAATGTTGATGTTCTTCAGACAGAATGGAAATGATACAAAATGCAATGTCAGGTCTAGTAAAACATGAATACAATGGAATTGGTAATTATTTGGAAAAATATTAAGGACTTTTCTATTTCTTTTTTTCACTTTTTTAAAACATTTAATTTAAGGCACAATTAATATCATAGTGTTGGATTTATAGCAACAAATGTAAACTTGTATGACAACAATAACAAAATGACATGGAATGAAAATAATATATTTTCCATTAAATATAAAGTGGCATAATATTACTTGAGGTAGATGATGGTAAGTTAGATAAGAATGTTGCATAAAGAACAAGCATTTAAAATGAAATAAATAGGTATAGGGAAAAAGCTAGTTATGGAAAAAATGAGATATGAAAAATTCTTAATTAAGGGAGCAAAAATACCATGAAAGTATTATCACTGGACTAACATTTCTGGTCTGTTGTCTAATATTTTGCATACTCATTCATGTAGAATTGACAGAAATTTCATAAGTAATCTAATTAGATTATGAAATATGCTCACACTTCTCATTGGATTTCAGCAATCTATTAAAAAAAAAGAAAGAAACTGTATACCCTGGGAATGAAAGTCTCTGCATCCTTAATTATTATGAGTTATTTTTTACAGAATATGTATCTTAGCACTGGAATACAAAGCATGGACAGTGTTCAGATTCAGAATTGAGGGGTTGGAATAATATTCACTGTTTATCATGCTTCTGGTTAGGTATGGAATGGGGATTACTGTATTAGTCAATGTTTGTTGAAATAGTTTGAATGACATATTTTCAGAGCATTCAATAAGTACTTATTTCTCAGTTGCACATGTGTGCATCAGTCTAGCTCTGCCTCAGACTGAGTTCTGTTTAGAAATGCTCCTCTTGTCTCATGTGGGATGATGATTGGAAGGGTGGAAGCTCCCTGCAGTATATTTTTTTCCATAAAGAAGCTACCTAAGAGGAGTATATTTTCTTCAATGTTTGGAAACTACCCAAGAGGCAATTGAAAAACACATCCCACCAGTCTCCCACCTCCAGCTGAGTTTGACAGTCTGTAAAACAAGTTCAGAAAACATTTTAGTTATGGGTAAGGAAGAAATCCTGATAAGATGGTTTTGGCCTGAATTTTGATTTTTAGTTATTACTCCCAGCTCTCTCACCCATGGTTTCTGGTGGAAACAACTGAAATGTCAATTGACAAATGATTTCAAAATAAAATATGGAACATAAGCAAAATAGAATATTATTCTGCCACAAGAAACAATGAAATTCTGAGACATGTTGCAACATGGAAGTAACTTGAAAACATTATTCTAATGAAATATGTGACACATATTTTGAGCAAATATTGTGTGATTTCACTTAGATGTCTAGAAATAGAAAAATCTCAGAAACAGAAAGTTAATTAAAGGTCCCCAATAGATGGGGGTGGGGAAATGGGGAGAGCACCGGGAGAAAAATACTAAAGACTATCCTTTGTTGAATAATTGAAAGTTATTCCAGACTGTCTTTTCTCACAAAGGAAGGGTAAATTTTATTGACTTCAATGCAAACAATATATCATCTTCTTAAAATACAATAATAAGTATTTTAATAAAGTTATTCAAAATCCATAGTTATAAATCAACAGTGGAGAAAGCATATGTTAGGAATTCTATGTTCCTTAGAATTCTATTTACTAATGAATTCAAGGAAAACATATAGTGGTTTGAAAGTGTGCTTTGACTTATATTTTTTAATTGGAGAAGGTATGGATTTATAGAAAAATCATGCATAAAATACAGGATTCCCATATACCACCCTATTATTAACACCTTCATTTAGTGTGGTTCATTTGTCACAACTGATAAAAGCACATTTTTATAATTGTACTGTTAACTATAGCCCATGTATTATATTACAGTTCACTGTTTATTTTGTATACTTTGGTATTTTCTATCAGAATAAAAAAGAATAAAAAGTAAAGGAAGACATAGCTATTATGATAAACAAACAAATATTTTTTAAAGGAAAGTTTGGGCCCTTAAAGATCAGATGGGATGATGCAAAGTGCAAAATGAGATCTCCATGAACATGGTAGATATACATAAAAGTTATAAGGGGAAGGAAGCCTAAAACTTCTTAAAGACCTATTAGAAAAGTGAGAGGTGAAAACTCACTAAATTGGATGTGTTGATTAGGGTCAACATATCTAAAGTGAAAAGTCAATATTGTAAAGTATCAAATGTCTAATTTCCCAGTGTGTAAAAGTTTGCAGGAGGGAACTGAGAAGCAACTTCTAAGTAAAGCCTAATGGGGACTTCTCTAGAGATTGCAACTGGAAAAGTGACAGTTTACAGAAAAACAGGCAGTTTTGTTTCAGTTTAAGATATTCAATGAACTGTAGTAATTTCAAGTTGAAGTAGAATGCCAAGAAAATAAACCTGAACTGAATGGATTAGCATCATTTATGAAAAGTGCAGAAAGAAAACACAGAAAAGGTTAAAAAATAAAGGCAAGTGAGACCTGGTACAGATGTTAGAAAAATAGAAATCTTTCAGGTAGAAAATATTTAAATTGGAAGGGAAAATTGGGGCAAGAATGCTTAAAGAGTACCTGCTAAGAACCAAAGATCATAGGTGTTCTAACTCTTGGAAAGGAAATCCCATAGGATAGAACCTAGAAGATTAAAAAAGAATTGTCTGGGCCAAAGAAGAATGCAAAGCATACAGTTCTCATTAGCTTGCCATGTAGCAGAGGAAAGGGAATCAAACAGAAAATCTAATGAGGCTTTCTGAAGAAGCGGGAGAGTAAGAAATGAATCACAAAGAAGGAGGATATAGAAGTTTATGATAACATTTGTCTTGCAAGCCTGGAAACACAAGTCTTGAAAGGGAATTGAGATTACAGAGACTATGGATATGCAGAAAGGAAAAATAAAGCACTAGAAATTAAGTCTGCTTATAAGATTAGCTTCCTGCAAATTTCCCAAACCAGGAACAAGGAAGGAAAATCAATGGGCTTCTCTAGAGATTATAGATGTTGTATACTGGTCAATATTTTCCATCAAACATGGCAAATATTTTTCATAATTAAACATTTGCTGGGCAAATTCTGCCAGCTAAATTTAGGTTGCCAAGTCATGACCACTAGAAGCACATTTTTGTGGTAGAGCAATAATGTAGAAGAATTTCTCAATTTACATTCCTTCCCTTAGGAATAATCTTTGGTAACTTAACCAAATTTAGGTATAAAGCACATAAATTTCCATTTGTCCAAAGTTAGTCTTGTGTTCTACACTTGGTGTGTAGGAAGCAATGCAGTGGGGATTTGTGTGATTAGAAAAGTTTGTGGCTAATGAGATATTTAGCAATACACTTATTTGTGAATCCCTGAAAGAATTGTTCCTATTCCACATGAAAAGCCTTCCAGGCAGTAGAAACTGAGAGAACCCAACTATTTCAAAAGCACAAACAGAATTTGTTACATCAACCAACATAAGAATTAGATTTCTTTGATCATTACCTGAAGACGGATTTCTTCAGAGTTCTTAATTTCCCTTCTGAGTTATTGTTAAGGGTAATTGTTAATGAATCATGACTCTTCTGTGAGTTTCATTGGAGAGTTTTCAAGGCATGTAATCTCATAGAAATACATTATAGTTCATCTGGTTTATTCTGCTGGACATCTTTAAGGAATTCAATGCAATATTGAGTAAATTTTCACCCTTTCATGAACTGAGACATTGAAGCTAATATAAGTGGGAAAATCTGTCCCATTTTGAATTTGCACTGGTTAAAATTAACAAGACTAGTTTGTTCTCCTAGAATGACACTCAGAAGTGCAGTAGTAAAAGAGAGGAGCAGCCATCTGATGGGAGTGGGAAAGGGGCATTGATCCTGTTTCTTCTGTTTCAGTGGGGAGGAATTACCTCTTAATGATAACTTTGGCAATTTGCTTCATGCCGTATACATTCTCTCCTAAAAAGAAGAGTGCAATACCTTATAAGTGCTTTATATTTTTGCATCTGAAGTAAAAGAGAAGTTGTGTAGAATAAAGGAGTGTTTTGGGTTGATTTGTAGGCCCTCAAAAGATACATTGACATCCTAAACCCAGCACATGTAAGGTGTGAACATATTTGGAAACAATGTCTTTGCAGATGTAATCAAGTTAAGATAAGGTTCTGATGGATTAAGGTGGGACTTAATACAATGACCCCTTGCTGGGGCTTTTCTTTGTTTGGAGGATTTTAATACTGATTCAATCTATTTAATTGTTACTGTTTTGTTGAGATCTATTTCTTATAGAGTCAGTGATGGTAGTTTTGTGTTCATACAAATTGTCCATTTTATCTATGTTAGCTAAGTTTTTTGGCATGCAATTGTTCATAGTGTCAGTTCATGAACATTTTTTTTTTCTTTGGAGTCAGCACCTCCACCCCTTCATTTCTTGTGTTAGTTATTTGTTCCCTCTATCTTTTTTTTTTTTCTTTGTCAGCCTAGTGAAAATTTTGTCAATTTCATTGAAGTTTCAAAGAAACATCTTTTGCATTTTTATTCTCTATTTCATTTATTTCCATGATTATAATTATTATTTCCTTCCTTTTGGCATTTTGGGCTTGGTTTCATCTTCTTACATTAATTTCTGTAGTTTGAGTCTAGGTATTCAATTTGTGATATTTCTTCTCTTTAAATATTTTTAGAGCTATTTTTTATTCCTTCCTTGCGCTGATTTTGCTGTGTCACATAGTTTTTGGTATGTCTGTTATCATTTTTATTCATGTCAAAATATTTCCCAAATTGCCCTATGATTTCCTTTTGACATATTGTTTCTTTAATAGAATTCTGTTAATTTCCACATGCTTTCGATTTTTCAGTTCTCCCTGTGTTTTGCTTTCAAGCCTAAATCCTTTATGGTATTATAAGATATAAATACTTTTAAATTTATTGAGAAATTTTGTAAATGAATACATAATCTAACATATAATGACCCATGTGCACTGTAGAATTATTTTCTTTTTTCACTGGGTAATGGGTTCTGTATATGTCTTATACTACCAAGCAAATCTTCTAATTCTTTATTGAATTTCTGTCAATATGTTCTATCTAGTATTAAAAATGGGGCTTTGAAGAATCCTTCCATTAATGAAAAACTGTCTATTTCTCCCTTCACATCTGTCAAATTTGCATCATATATTTGGAGGTTTTGACATTAGTGGTGTGTGTGTGTGTGTGTATATATATATATATATATATAACTTATTTCTTATTGTAGAATTGATCCCTTTATCAGTATGACTTCCATCTTTGTCTCTTGTAACAGTTTTTTACTTAAATCTAATTTATTTCATATTAATATAGCTACACAAACTATACCATTGAAAAGATTACTAATTCAAATGAATATTTTTCCATCCACTCACTTTCAACTTTCTTGTATCATTAACTTTAATGTGAGTATCTTGTATAGTTGGCTCAGTCTGTTTTATTTATTCTGCCATTCTATGCAATTTGACTGGAGACTTTAATCTACTTATATTTATATTAATTCTGATCAGGCACAACATTTTCTGCCATTTTGCTATATGATCTTTGTCCCTTTATACCTTCTTTGCCCCATAATTCTTTTGATAATGCCTACTTTGATATTTATTTAAATTTATTTAGTATTGTATCATTTTGAATCTCTTCCCATATACTTACATATATAGTTTTCCTATCTTTTCTTTGAGATTAACATGGTGCTTGAATTTGACATCTTAAATCTATAAAAGGTCATTTGATTTGATGTCAAATTAACATCAATAGTGTACTCAAATATAGTTCCTATAACACTTCATACATGTTACTATTGTTGCAGCCAGCCAGAAGTAACCCAAAGGGCACTCTTGGGAGCATGGATGAACAAAGTTTTATTATGCGTGGGCCCAGAGGAGAGTTCATTCTCCAAATTCTGAGCTCTGTTTTCTGATTTTCATAAGTTTATATAGGTAAACTAAGTGGGCAAATTCCTGAGCAAGCAGGTAGGCAGGGTTACAAAGGCAGAGAAGCAAAGTTTGCTTATCTTTCTAAAAGCAGAATGCCATTAGGGAAGAAAAGAGTCTTTATCTGTATAGAGTTGTAAATTTCATCTCAAAGGGACAGGATGGGTTGCTTATCTTCCTGACCTGGATTCCATGGAGAAAAGGGGAGGAAGGTAGAGAGAGAGTGGCCAGGGATGGAGTGGAGTTTATTTTCTTAAAGCTGTGGGTTTCTGCTGAGGGTGGGGTTGGGGTCCTGGAACTTCCCTCATCATTCCCCCCTTTTCAAGGTGGTCCTTCTCATCTGGTGGAGTCAGGATTTCCTAAGGCTGCTGCTAGTTGGGAGGCTTGATGTTTTATATGCTTCTTGGCTTCTCATTTGGCAGCTTCGTCTCAACTGACGAATACTTTGTTGGCGACTTCCAGTAGTTAAGAGATATTCATGCATGTGAACCCTTCTAATTTTTGTAGCTTTCTTTTAATGTCCATTGCTGCCTGTACAACAAAGGTGGCATTCACCATCCTCTGGTTTTCCGGAGTTTCTGAGTCAAAAGGAGTATAGATTCTGAAGGCCTTGCAAAGCCATTCATAGAAATCTCCCAGAGACTTGTCGGGCTTTTGAGTAACTAAAGCTGTCTTTGTCATGTTTGTGGGTCATTTTGCCCCCTCTTGGACCCCTCAGAGGAGTGCTTCCCGGTATTGCTGGAGTGCAGCCAGTCCCTGTTCAGTGTTGAAGTGCCAGTTTGTTTGGGCTTCTGGTGCTGCTTCTCATGCCCAATCTTCCAGGTTTAAGATGCCAGTAGAGGCCTGCTCCTGCAGCCACTTTCAGGCTTTCATCAGAATTCATCATCTCCCCTCCATATTAAACAAAGTCAGGAAGAGTTGGCGGCAATCATCCCAAGTAGGATGATGGGTTTGGAAAATGGATTCCATAAGATCAATAAGGGCCTGGGGCTTTTCCAAGTAGGAGGGGCTGTGGTGCTTCCAGTTTAAGAGGTTTGTAGTTGTGAAGGGCTGGTAGTATAATACACGCTTACCAGGTTGGATGGTCCCTTTCTCGCTGATCTGGGCTGGACCCTGTGTCTCACAGAGGGGCATCCATAGCGCGGGTTGTGCTGACCGGAGTCTCCATGCTATTGGGGTTGCAGGGCTTTCTTCAGAGGGGGTCAATGTTCCCGGAGGGGCCAAATGTGGAAGTGTTGCTGGGACATCTGCCTGCATTCCTGGGCTAGGAGGAGAGACCGAAGGTGGGGATGTTTCTGCGATATCTGCCTGCACTCCTGGGTCAGGAGGAGAGGCTAGAGCGTCCTGGAGCGTATGGCAGTGGGGGTGGTGGTGGGTCCTTCTCCGAAGACCCTTGATGAATGACTGGCTTCCAGAGCCCCATTCCCTGTGCAACCAAGACACTGCTCTGTCCCTTTTTTCCAATGCACAATCAAACCCAAGGGGGCAGAGTTTGGGCTATCTCCAACCAAGAGTCGATGTAGGGAAACTGATCGGGGTGGCCAGGAGTTCCTGCGACCACCAGCCACACTGCATGGACCCTGGCTATATCCAGGATCCCTTCCAAGGGCCAGTCAACATTAAAAGTGGGCCATTCTACTTCACATAAGGCTTCGAGGGTGCCGGTGTTCATTCAGATGCCATAATCTCCAGAAAAACCCTTCTTAAAATTCTTAAGCATGCAGTTTAAGAATAAGACAGTAGGTTTTGACTGTGATCAGCCCATAGCCTGCGTCGGTGGTGCAAGACAGACAAAGGAAGGGGCCGCCTCTTTCAAGGCCACTCAGATGCCCATCTGTCCGTGTCTCTCACGAGAACTTGGGCTCGTCTTAGCTAAGGCACGTGGGTAAATTTCAGGGTGGCTGTTATTCTGTATGACATAGCCACAGAAAGCAGGTTAGGGCCCACACTAGCTCCATAGCATAAGCCGAGGAGTCACAGACTGGTACAGCAGATGCAAGCCTCTGCCGTCCTCAATCCCTCACACAGTCACTCAGAGGTTATGCAGTCCCTCCCACAGGGATTAATAGTATTAAATCCACACACTGAGTTGGTGGCATGAGACAGACAAAGGAAGGGGTTGCCTCTTTTGAGACCACTCTGATGCCTGCCTGTCTGTGTCTCTCGTGAGAAATTTGGCTGGTCTTAGCTAAGGTGCCCGGGCAAAGTTTGGGGGAGCTGTTATGCCATATGATGAAACCATGGTAAACAGGTTAGGGCCCATGCTAGCTCCGTAGCATACGCCAAGGAGTCACAGACTGGTACAGCAGATGCAAGCCCCTGCCATCCACAGTCACTCAGAGGTTATGCAGTCACTCCCACAGGGATTGCCCTTTTCTGGAATCTAAGTTCTCGAGATTTCAGGAGGTGATCAGTCTCCTCTTCTGGCTGGAGACAGGCCTGACTGAGGGCTTAGCACCCGGGGCCTTACCTTTGCGAAGTCTCCTGGCGCTGTTCAGTCTGCCTTCCCACTGAGTCAGGCCGGGGTGTAAGAACGTGGCTTGTGGGGACCAACTCAGAAGGAGGTCCCGTCAAAAGGACAGGCAGCACCCACTTCGTTCTCTCAGAAATCTTCATTGGCCATGCCATCAGCCCCAGGCCAGAGGCACAACAGGCCTGCTCGATTGGGTCTTTCCCCATCAGGGAACCAAATGTTGTGGCCAGCCAGAAGTAAACCAAATGGCTCTCTTGGAAGCATAGATGAACAAAGTTTTATTATACACGGGCACAGAGGAGAGATCACTTTCCAAATTCTGAGCCTTCTTTTCTGATTTTCATAAGTTTATATAGGTACACTAAGTGAGCAAATTCCTGAGCAAGTGAGCAGGCAGTGTTACAAAGGCAGAGATGCAAGCTTAGCTTATCTTTCTAAAAGCACAAGGCCATTAGGGAAGAAGAATAATTATCTGTATAGAATTGTAAATTTCAATTCAAAGGGTCAGCCTGGGGTCCTTATCTTCCTGTTGTAGATTCCACGGAGAAAAGGAGAGGAAGGAGGGCAGAGAGGGACCAGGGACTGAGGGGTGTTTATTTTCTTAAAGCTGTGGGTTTCTTCTGAGGACAGGGTTGGGGTCTCAGCATTTCCCTCATCACTATAATCATGGATATTTCCAAAAGAAGAGCCCACCCAATCCAGCACCACAAAGGAGAAATACCTTTATCAATGAGAAGGTGATTTACTGCTAGTGTGCAAGCAAGGAATTAGGGTTGTCTTCCCCAAACCAGTTCAAAGTGAGCATGAGGGTTAAGATTTTTATAGGTTAAAGAGAGTGGTAGGGGAGTAGAAAAACAAGTACATAAAAACCCATAAAAATTGTGATTATGTTAGATCTTCCAGAGGTTTTGTGAGGAGGGTACATGTAAATTCTTAGTACTATATTGTCTCAAATATGTCCAACTTGTCCTTGGTTTCAGCAGCAAATTCACCACAATTTAGACATTGTTGTGCAGGTCCAAGGTCTTCATGACTCCTTTTTATTGATCGCTTCAGGAATTCCACATTTGGTCTTTCTTGGGGAGGAAGTCCCTGATTTCCTGAGTCATATAGTTCTCTTGATGACATTCTGCTGCTTTTTCTTTGAGACATTATCTTATTACTGTAATTAGAACTGAGAAGGTCTGGTTAAAGTCCTTCAAGTAACTAAGTACAAAGAGTAATGTACTAAGATTAGATTTTTAGAAAAACAGCTCAATTAGTTCTTGGGAAGGGTTTTAGAAGATCAAAAGATTAAATGAATAAGTATATTTTCTAGTAATCACCTTCAGCTTTTTTTTGTTTTTTTTAATAAATTATATCTTTTAAAATTGTATGTCCCAAACCATATCTTTATCATTACTTTGTATGCCTTAGCATTTTAGAATCACTGAGAAGTAAAAAGTGGAGTTACATGCCAAAACTTGAATACAATAATACCTATATGGTTACCATTACCAGAAGTCTTTATTTCTTTATGCCATTTTTGTCTACCATTTAACGTCCTTTCCTTTCACTCTGAAAAATTCACTTTAGCTTTGCTTATTAGGTAAATGTAATGATGATGAACTCCCTTAGCTTTTGTTTATTTGAGAATGTTTTTAATATGCTCTCATTTTTAATAGGCAATCACACTAGACATAAAATTGTTGGTGTGATGGTTAGGCTCACGTGTCAATTTTACCAGTTAATGTTACCCAGTTGTTTGGTCAAGGTAGCACTGGTTTAATTTCATGGTAAGGATATTTTGTAGACTTTAATCATCAGTGAGTTGTTTTCATCTAACACTGATTATTATATCTACAATCAACTGAGGGGATTGCCTTCATCAATGAGAGATATCTCACCCAATCAATTGAAGGCCTCTAAAGGAGAAATGATTTCAGTAGACAAGGAAAGAATTCCCATCTATACTTCAGAAAGCAACTTCTCCTGGGAAACTCATTGAGGGAGGACCTTCATCAGACTTCCTGGTTTGCATCCTGCTCTATGGAATTCAGGCTCATGCATCACCATGGTCATATGTGACAACTGTATAAATTCTCATAGTCTATACAGATATCTTCTGTCAGATCTGTTTTCCTGTAAACCATTGACTAATTCAGCTTGATACTGGAAGTGGTTCTTAGGAAAGAAAGTCTTAAAAATTAAATTTCATAATCTGTTCTGAGATGTTTGCAATTGGCTCTCTATTCTGATTAGATTCAAGGGCACTAATTACTCTGTTTCCAATAGTCAAAAGGCCACTGATAGTCAATGGTGTCTGTTGGCAATAGAGATAGGCAAAGTATGATGATGGGATATAGCTACTTCCATGTTTATAAGAGGTGAGGCTCTAGGTGGGAATGCTTTTGACACCTTAATGGTGTTTTGTGGAATTCAAAGATTCAGAAATTTTAGGTGGTTTTTCCTAAATATGCTGAATGCTGTTATAAAAGAAGGGGATGAGTTGACTGATTCAAATTTACAACTTAAATGTTGCATGAATTACATGAAAGTTTCCATGTGTGCCCTGAAAGAAAATCTTGTTTTGTGCAGCAGGAGAATTGAGATCTCTAAAAATGAGACTCAGAGTCTGATTGTATGAGTAGCAGAATTAAAATGGAAAGTAAAATCTCAATGTTGAAGGGTATCTGCTGTCAAAGTGAGGACATTGCTTGGATAGAAATTGAATCCTGAAAACTGGAATGGAGCCATATGGGTTGATAGTGATGGTAGTGGGAATATTGAAACACTAAATTCTGCTGAGTTTTTGACAGATAAACCTGTAATAATCTGCCCTGAAGAAACACTTTCTGACCTGAAGTCTTCCCTGAGGAAATAGTTTCCCATCCACAGTTTGGCCTTAGGAAACAATCACCTCACTACAAGTCTACCCCAAGGAATCTGTCATCCAAACTCCATTTGAAGAGATTAATACTGTCTCACCAGATGAACCTGCTACAGAATGTCCTGAGATAACTGACTTGCAAGACTTCAAATCTTTTGCATTACCAACCCCAAATACCCCTTTTTCTTTTACATTTATAACTAGACTAAAGTCACAACAAGCTCCCAAAAGAGAGCTACAAAATATGAACCATGAGGAATTACTATACACTCCAAAAGAACTGTATGTTTTCCAATTTGTCTTTACAGAAATCAAGGTAATATATACAGGAATGGATACTAAGGGTGTGGGATTATGGTGGAAGGAATATAAATATAGATCAGGCTGAATTTATTGATATAGACCCACTAGACAGAGATTATGGATCGAATGTTGCAGCTTGAACAGTTAGAAAGGGCTCTAACAGTTTGCACAGGTGCCTTTCTTGAACATGCATCAAAAGTTGGCCAACATTAAATGAGGTCAAGATGCAAGATCTTCCCTGGTATACTGTAGCGAAGGGGATTTAAAGTCTAAGAGAGAATGGACAGATAGAATGGATTTTTCATGAAAGACCTGCTCACCCCCCACCCAGGAATGCCCCAGGACACTTTCGTGAATAATGTGAAGAAAAAATTTGTGAGACTAACTCCATCTTCCCTGAGGAGCAATGTGTTTTTCTTCTCTGTAGGTCAGATATTACCTTGGGAACTGTTGTCACTAATTTGGGAAATTTAACCACTATGAGTATGATTGGATCCTAAGTTGGCAGAGGCCTAGTGGCAGCACTTAATCACCAAAGAAAAAGTGGGCATAGTTGCCGCAATGAAGAACAGACTTAAAGCAGCAATCAAAATAGTCTGAGTTGCAGATACCTATGTTGTTGGCTAATAGATCATAGCGTACCTAGAAGTAAAATAGATTGGCAGTCTACTAAATTCCTGCTTGATCTATATAAACAGAAGTATTATAGATCAAGTGAATAAAGGTCAATTTTAATTACAGAAACAGAGAGTCACATCCCCTTAATCAATTTCTATGCTTGAGACCATTTACAGGCCCAGAGAATCTTTAATGGGTGGAACGTATGGTCCCCTTTTGGAAGGACCCTGTCAGACTGCCAAAAATTTATATTGTTAATATTCCTGCTAGCCTTCCTCAAAGAGAACTACAACCTTATACCAGGGTAACACTGTGTTGTGGAAAAGGAAATTATCACATATGGGGATCCTTAGACAATGACTCAGAAGCAACATTAATTCCAGGATGTCCAAAATATCACTGTGGTCCACCAGTCAGAGTAGGGGATTAGGGAGGTCAGGTGATTGATGGAGATTTTTTAATATATATTTTTATTAGAGAAGTTGTGATCTTAAAAACAACTATGCATAATGTGCAGAATTCCCATAAAGCGTTGCTCCAACACCTCACATTGTTGTGGAATATTTGTTACATGTTAAGAAAGAACATCATCACACTATTAACACTAACTATGGTCTATAGCATACATTAGGTATATTTTTCCATAACCTCCTATTATTAACATCTTGTATTAATTTTGTACATTTGTTATAGCTCATGAAAGAACACTCTGATATTTGTACTGTAAACCAAAGTCCATCTTGAACCACATAGTTTACTGTGTTATACAGTCCCATGAATTGTACAATCTATCCAAAGTATACACTCAGTGGTTTTCACTTTCATTAAAGAATTGTACAGTCATTGACTCAGTAAAACGTTAGTACAAATGAAAATATACAATACCCCTTATTATTGACCCTTCAGGTTGATATAATACCTTCTTTGCCAATGATGCAAGAATAATACAATATTGCTGTTAACTATAATCCATAAATTACATTAATTATATTTTCCATGCATCACCATATCCTTATCACCTAGTAATAATGACATATATTTGTTCTAGATCATAGAAGAATAATTTTGTATTTGTATTATTAATCACAACCCTCATCCATTTCTTGGTTTACTATGTAATTCAGTCCCTAGATTATTCTGTAACTTTCTTCAATTGACATTTACATCCTGAGACTACCCCTTCCTGCCTCAATCCCATTTACAAGCCAACCATGTTAGTTATACTCACTATAAAATTTTACCATCAATTCAAACCATTTCCACACCTTTACTATGCAGCTAATTAAAAATTCTACAAACATTATACATCAGTACAGCTTCTCAGTCTTCATCCTATCTCCTAGTAACATATTCTAATTTGCTAAAATTCTTTAACAGTTCTACTAGCTTTGTTGTGTATTTTTCAGGATTTTCTAAATATAGGATCATATCATCAGTGAATAGTGGAAATTTTTCTTTTTCCTTTACTATTTGGTGGTATATTATTTCTTTATTTAGCCTAATTGCTCTAGCAAGAACTTCTAGAACAATATTGAATAACAGTGGTGATAGTGGACATCCTTGTTTTATTCCAGATCTCAGCCATAAAGATTTCAGTCTTTGACCATTGAGTACAGCACCAGCTGTGGTTTTTCAATATATGGCTTTACCATATTGAGAAAGCTTCCTTCTATCCCAATCTTTTGCAGTGTTTTTATCATGAAAAGTTGCTGGATTTTGCCAAATGCCTTTTCTGCATCAATCAGGAGGCTTATGTGATTTTTCTTCTTCAATTTATCAGTGTGGTATATTACAATAATTGATTTTCTTGTGTTGAACCCTGCTTGCATTCCTGGGGTAAAATCCAATTGATAGTGGTGTATAATTCTTTTAATGTGCTTTTGGATTCTGTTTGCAATTATTTTGTTGAGGATTTTTGCATCTATATTCATTAGAGATATTGGTCTGTAATTTTCTTTTTCCATAGTATCTTTTTTTCATTTTGTTTTTAGGGTGTTGTACACTTCATAAAATGACTTTGGTAGTGTTCTTCCTTGTTCAATATTTTGGAAGAGGTTGATAAAGATTGGCATTAGATTGTCTTTGAATGATTGGAAGAACTCACCTGTGAAGCCATCTGGTCCCGTGCTTTTCAACTTTGGGAGGTTTTCGATGGCTGTTTCAATCTCTTCACTTGCGAATGGTTTATTATTGTCTTCTATTTCTCCTAGGGTCAGTGTAGGTGGTTAGTGTGTTTCTAGGAATTAGACCATGTCATATGCATTGTACAGATTTTGGGCATATAGTTGTTCTTAGTATCTTCTCATGATTATTCTTATTCATGTGGAGTCTGTAATAATGTCCCCCCTCTCATTTCTGATGTATTTATTGATATCTTCTGTCTTTTTCTTTGTCAGTATACCTAACAGATTGTTGATTTTGTTGATTTTCTCAAAGAAGCATCTTTTGGTTTTGTTGATTCTATTTTTTTTTCTTTTTAATTCTCAATTTCATTTATTTGTGTTCTGATCTTTTTTATTTCTTTCGTTTGGCTTGGTTTGGGATTAGTTTGCTGTTCTTTTTTTTTTTTTCCTATAA
>JAQZBX010022226.1:5800-31820 GCA_029593785.1 Cabassous unicinctus | reverse complement strand
CTTTCGAGAACTATTTTATTTAAAAGAAAGGTGCCCTCCTCTTTCTCCAAACAATTATCTGATTCTGACATCATCTTACGCTGGCTCAAGAATTTGCCTTACTGAATTACTATTGATTTTACAAAATAATGTATTGTTAGGTTAGGAAACTCTTTGGTTTAACATAAAGTCAGTGGTCCAAGAGAGAACACTTCTACAAAAATGTTACTAAATATATTTAGCAAGCAAAGATAATGCTGTAGATTAGGGGTTCTTAACCTTTTTTGTTCCACAGACCCCTTACTAAGTCCACACTATATTGTGTATTATTTAATAAATATATCACACCTACACCAACATGTCCCCACAAGAATAATGTTTTCTTTAATTTAAATTTAAGCTCACAGACCCCTTAAGAACCCCTGCTGTAGATGTGAAAACTTTAAATGCCCTGCTGTCATGTTAATCATGTTTTACTCAATGTGTTGCCCTGACAATAGAATGGTGATTTATAGTTTTTGCACTGTCACAACACACATGGAAGGTGATGTTCTTGTGTACCCAATCAGCCCTTATTGTACCTAAGATTATTTCTGCTTGTTCAGCACTCTGAAAGGATCCAGACAGCATGAGAGTGCTGTCCCTATTAAATAAGTAAATAAAAAGTTAAATTCACTATCACTTACAAGATAAATGATTTATTCACAAAATTTGGTACATTAATTATTAGTAGAAACAAATTACTTGACTCACACTTCACAACCCTAGTATTACCACTACCACCACCGTTATCTGGAATGACTATTGCATACCTAATTTTGCCATAATAGAGTTATTATCCAACACATGTCTTTTTTTTGCTGAAATTTCTAAAAGACTGTAAGTAACTAAAGGGAAACCAAGGTGGTTTCATGAAAAAAAAAAAAATTCTCTGGGCTAACATGTCACTCATGGAATAATAACCTGGAGTGGATGACAGTTCTCACACCAGCTGCTTGACATCTGAACAGCTGCCAATGCCCTAGGAAATGTCACACCATCAGATAGAGGCTCTGAGTGTGTGAGTAGCAAAAATGTGTCTGGTAGAGGCCAGCACCCCAGGCCATGACTAACACCCCAGGCCCCATCATCCCATAAGCTTGAAGCCAGGGTTGAGCTGTCAGTTTAATAAATGAATAGCCTCTTTGTTTTGATCAGCATTGTCAAGGCTTATTTCAAAAAGGGGCTCTGATTCCTTCTCACAGTCTAGCCAGCCAAAGTCAATTGGTACAATTTCAAGGTGAATTTATTCATTCTTTTTAAAGTTCTGTGCACGAATATATCAAGACAGTTGAATAAATTGAAATAAATAGACTTGGAGTTACATATTCTCCCGGTAATTGAAATAGTTTCCCCCCAATATATTTATAGTAATAATTCTACCTTTATGAAACCTAGTCTAGCTACAGAAAGGAAAGCATAGAATTACCATTTTGATAACATATTTGGAAAATGCAATTGGAGCTAATATGTTGATAAGGGCACCTGAAAGTTGTCCTTGCCTTTAAGCATTCCATGTTAAACTTTGAGTAAAGCACAGCTTTGCCACTTGATAAGGATGCCTGATTAGCCTACACTGATGTGCAAATATTTACCTTGAATTTATGTATTACGTATTATCTGAATAGAAATGCTCAATAGTTGCTCTTTCTGTCTGTTTTACAGTACTTGGGACTTGACTTACATGTAAGACACTGAACTAAGAAAAACCACATCAGTATTGATATCCATCTTAAAGGAGCAAATCGGATGTATAGATTTAATTTCATATGTGTCACCTTAGATATCATCTTTGCAGTTTTGAAACAATAGACAGTAATTTTAACTTGCAGCTTCAGGGCTCACTTTTTCCTGCTTTTTATCTTTATTTTGCAAACAGGTAGATGCTGGATCAGAGTCAGAAAGGGTTACTGTTACAGAAAGCTTTCCTGGTTGTAGTTGAAAAACCTCCCCAAGTTTGACTGCATGACTGATGGAGTGAGAATTAATCTAGCATACTTACAGCATGCTGTTCTTAAAAAGGATTTTCAAAATATAACATATCTTATCTGGAAAGTTTGGTTCTCCTTAAAACCATCAATAAACCCTGAGAAACCTGAAATCTGAGGGTTGGGAGGGAAAATGCTTTGACTTGATAATGAAGGACACCTAGGAATGCTTGGCATTTGCCAACAAAAAAGTCAAATAATTGGGTATAATAGTAAAGTGTTTAGGGAACAACTTAGTGCAATTCTAATCCTTTGAAAACTTGAAGCTCTATGATTTTTTTCTTCCTCAATGACAATCTATAAAAGTGATCAAACTGATCAGCTGAAAATGCCATTGTCTCCTTTTTTTAAATCTCATTCTTTTAAGGCAAATTGAAACTCCCTCTCCTTTCCATCAGTGTGCAAATAAGCACTGATGTGTGACCCATGGGCAAATCAGCATGTCTTAGCCACTATCTGAAACATTATTATTTCATAAAACATAAACAATAAATGCATGAGTTATAGTCAGGTAGAGGAGATATATGGCTTGAATAATATAAATTTCAGAAGACTGTTTTTACCTCTGGGTTATTTTTTTTTTTAATGCAGCCAGGTTGCTATTGATTAAAAGCCTTCATTCACAGCCCTTCCGGGATAATGCAAATGAATGGGCTGAAGATCTGAAATCCGATTTTAGTAGATGGATGTATATACACCCATAACATGTTATCAAAAGCAGCCCCTTTGTTGATAGTGAATAGGGGTCATATCAACTTCATAGTTTGAGCTTGCCTTAAAAAGAGTGGAGATTTTTGCACCTGAAATGAGCAGCCATGCAGCTTCGAATGTGCAAGCTCTTCTGTTAGTTTGAACTATCTTTTATCATCAATACTTTAATAGGGTAATACTATTTAGGAAGAAAAGACTGTTAAACTCTAAGAACTAACTGGGAACGTGGAAATTGCAGCCCTTCCCCCCATGTTTAGAATCTGAGTTGTATCCGAGTACAAAATGACCCCTTAACTACATAATTGAGTGGTATTACCCCAGGAGACTCTGTCTGAAAGGATACAGTAGTTTCTCACTGCCCATGCTTCTTGCTTTGTCTTAACCTGAGAGTAAGAAGTTTTCCTTTTCAAGGCTTTTTTTCCCCCAGAAGATTTTCATATAGGGTTCATTTCCTTTCCAGGTGAAGGATTTTATAATTTGTGGTTCTGATGCTGAGGGTTATTCAGTTTCTCTGTAGTGCTAATAGAAGTATCCTACTCTCCCTAATATTGGGTGTTCTACAAAGAACCTCTAGAAAGGACAAGATAGAAAATGTGTTGGGCTTTGCAGGCTTTATGATCTCTGTTGTAACTACTCAACTCTTTTTGTACCATGAAATCAGTCATAGGTGTTTTGTAAATGAATGAACAAGATTTTATTCCCGTGAAACTTTATTTACAGAAATAGGTGGTGGGCTGGATTTGGCCCATGGGCTGTAGTTTACCATTCCCTACTTTAGAATCAGAAACATCTAGGTAATGAGAATCATTTATACTAATTCATTTCAGTAAATTAATACAAGCTATTGATATCACCCCTTGGAGTTGGAATAATTCTCAATGAAGAGTTATACTAACCTTTCAACTCTTCACCTCCACTGGTAATCCAATCAACCTAACTCAAAACTGGACAAGAAACTAATAGTCATATGTTACAGTTTGGTTGCCTGCTATAATTTAAATAAGGTACTTCAGTCACCAAATCTTTTATTGAATTTATCCAATCATCAAATATTTAGCAGAGTAACTACTATGGGCTAGATAGAGATTATAGTGTTATAGAACTTGGAACAGAACAGGATCAAATAAAAACCAAATAAATAAAATAAAATTTGTTTATTTTACCAAATTAGCAAAAATTATTTAAATGGTGATTAGTGTTTTTTAGGAAAAAAACTAAGGTACTGAGATGGAGAATAATGGCTGTGGAGATTCTATTTTATAGTGACTGGTTAAGGAAAATGATTGTCTCCTTTTTAGAGGGGTAATTATAGAAATCCCAACATTTTTCTCTCTATCAGTTAGGAATAAATATATGGGAAAGTGCGGCCCTGT
This sequence comes from Cabassous unicinctus, assembly GCA_029593785.1. Classification (NCBI taxonomy): domain Eukaryota; kingdom Metazoa; phylum Chordata; class Mammalia; order Cingulata; family Chlamyphoridae; genus Cabassous; species Cabassous unicinctus. Next base: position 27,730 of record JAQZBX010022226.1, on the reverse strand, counting down.
CTGGACGTTGGTTTATTGGTAAGAATGGAACACTAAATTAGGATAGTTTACAGAGATAACTAATTTCCTGAATAGGTAATAGTTTCACATGTGACAAAATTCAAAAGGCACCAAAAAATACATAATGAAAAATTATCTCCTCAACCCGCTTCCAGCTACTCAGTGTCCCTCACTAGAAGCAAAACCATTACCAGGTTTTTCACCCATTCACATATTTTTCATATATATATAATTACATATATAGGCACTTTATGTATTTCTGTTTGCTATTATACTGTGCTGCAGTGAAAATAATCATACAATTTTGTGTGAGGATATCTGTGCTAAGAAGCAGTTCTCCATGGGCTTTCACTTTTCTGCAGTTTATGAGCAGAAGCACTAACTGTTGTGTTATTCTGGACTATTGTTTCAAGGAAATGGCAAACAGCTTTGGAAGGGGACAGGATAGTGTCCTTCCAGAGAAAAAGCAGGTTAACTTACTGTCCAGTATAATAGATTCAGGATTCCTAAGCTCAGGTTTTCTCAGCTGTGAGGCAAACCTACAGCAAGTAGCATCCAACTGGATCTCTCTGTTGCTATGCGGGACTTTAGGGGAACTGAAGCTCATGTTTCTTGGTGTCAGATAAGTACTAAATGCCTTTATCTTTGACACAAGTGTCTCAGGTCTTCTGCCAGCTTCCATGAAATTGTGATAGGCTAACTTGTTATCTCCAAGTAGAGAAAATCTTAGACCCTTCTTAGTTCTTGATAATCTCTAGAAGAATTACCTAAAATTGGAAATACTGGGCTAAAGATTAAATGCATTAAATATATTTTGATAAAGAGACTGCCATCAACATATATGAGAATATCTATTTCCATTCCCCCAGTCTCATCTACCAATCTTTAACTGACTTTTGATATTTTCCAATTTGCTAAGTGAAAATGGTGTTTTATTGTATTTTTAATTTGTATTTCTCACTGAGTGAATCTGAATATTTACTGAAGTACTGAACAGCAGCTTTTACTTTTCTGTGAAATTGTTTACTTTTATCCTTCTTCATTATAGTGTAGATTCTCTTACTGATTATTAAGAGTGCACTTTATATTAAGAAATTAGGCTTTTGTCAATCACATCATTCATATTTCCTTCCAGCTTTCAATTTTTTTACTTTAAGTTTTTTCGTGTGAGTGGGAATTTTTCAAAAAAAATTTAAGTAGAAAAATTTATCAGTATTCTTTTGGGGCTCCTGGGTTGATGTGATATTAATGATTTCCTGCTCAAAGATTATATCAAAAATTAGTTTTGCCTCTTTTTATACTTCTCTGGTTTTATTCTTACATTTAAATCTTTGATCCATCTGCAGTGTATTTTTTGAGCAAGGATTAAGATATAGATCCAGCTTATTTCTTTTTTCTGGTTTAGAGTATTTTTGAAATAACTCATAACATGTTAGAAATCTTAATTGTGAATTGGAACAAAAAAAGAATTTCCTCAAGAATAACTTAATCACACACTTGAGATAAACTATTAGCTGAATTTACTAAACCGTTAAATTAACATTTCAACTAATTACAAACATACTATTCAAGTGTAAGATTTACTTTAGCCACCAGGCCTTCTACACAGAGGGAGGGAAGAGGGACATATTCTCCAGTGAGGTCATTTTTAGGACTGTTGTTTTGCTCTTCCTCCCTGCCTTCATTCCATTCCTTATTTCCCTCCCTCTCTCCTTCTCATCTTCTTTACTTCCTTCCTCTTTTCCTTCTTTCTTTCTTCCCTCCCTTTCCTTCTTATTTCATGAATCTGGCAAGTCTCCCTCAAAGCTCAACTAGTATTGTTTATTACAGTGTCATGGACTACTGTGCATATCTTTACTGACTCCCCCCTTTTTTGAATCCATTGGATTCTTTCTTCTGTGTCTGTCCCTCTTAGGTATTTCACTACATCCTACTGCACATATCTCTTCCCTTTCCTCTATTTCCTGAACATCCCCCCCCACCCTGGAGTGCTGTAGCTTTTCCAGGAAAGCTGCATTTCCTTCTACTTTCTGGACTCTTCTTACTTTCTTGGTATATTCCTTGTTTATTTCTCACTAAAACTTTCTAGATTAATTTGTCTCAGATCATAGTTAATATTAAGCTCGTCTCCAACTCTGTTTTAGGTGTTGTTTTTTTGCACTGTTTCATTTTTATTTTTAATATTTCTAACTCTACTGCCTTCGCTCTGTGCAGGTGTACTTATACTTATTTTTCAGTGATGGAAACGACTGTGATATTTTTGGCTAAAAGGGACCTGGTCCCATATCTGTTGTCAATTATTTTCTTTTTCTTCTTCAACTCTATCCTCAATAGTCTAAGTAATTTACAATATATGTTTACTTAGATTATAGTTCCTTTTTTTTCCCTCTCTTTCAGAAAAGCAATATAAAGTTAAGTCTAGAAAATATTACCTCTGACACTTTTCCAGCATTCTGCTCACTCATTCCAGGGCTATGTTTGCCGTAAGAGTTCTGTTTAAAACAACTCCTTAATTTATGCTCCTCCAATATACAGCATTTATTTGAGGATAGAGATGGATTTTCCTTTCCTTTTCTCAACCACCCATTCTTCATCTATCTCTTTCAGTGAAGCCTTTGCCCCTCATTTATATCATTTTCAATAATAATTAAATAAAATATAACATTTCATTTTGTCAAAGTTTGTTTCTGTGTTTTCTTTTGGTTGTCTTTTCCATGCTGTCTGTATAGATATACCTATTGTGGATATTTCATATAAATGGATGTTACCTTTTGTGTCTGGCTTATTTCACTTAGCATAATGTTATCAAATTTTACCTACATTGTTGCATGTATCAGTACTTTGTTATTTTTATGGCTGAAGAATATTCCATTGTATAGATCTACTACAATTAGTTTATCCATTCATCTGTTGATAGGCATTTTGGTTGCTTCCACTTTCTGGTTATTGTGAATAGTGCTTCTATGAACATTTGTGCACAAAATATTGTTTGAATACTGTTTACGATTCTTTGAAAGCAGGAGAGGAATTGCTATGCTTTATGGTAATTCTTTTTAACTTTTTGAGGACCTGCCAAAATGTTTTCCACAGTGACTGCCCCATTTTATGTACCCATCCTCAATGTATGAGGGTTCTAATTTCTCCATATCCTTACCAATAATTATTTGTTATTTTCCTTTTTTAGAACTTATAACTGACCAAGTGAAAGTGTTACCTTGCTATGGTTTTGATTTATATTCCTCTAATAACTAATGATGCGACATATCTTTTCATGTGCCTGTTAACCATTTGTTTATCTTCTTGAGAGAAATTTCTATTCAAGTCCTTTGCTCTTCTTTTAATTGGATTGTCTTTTTTGTTGTTGAGTGGTAAGAGTTCTTTATATTTTCTCGATAATAAAATATTACCAGACATATGCTTTGCAAACTGTCTTTTCTCTCATGTGATAGAGATGTCCAATGCATATATATATATATATGTTGCTAGCGCTTTTGGTGTCATATCTAAGAATCTCTTCCTAAATCCAAGGTTATGAAGATTTACCCCTGTGTTTTCTAGTAAGAATTTTATAGTTTTAGCTTTTACATTTAGGTCTTTGATCTACTTTAAGCTAATTTTAGTATATGTTATTAGGTAGAGGTCCAACTTCATTCTATATATATGTGGATATACATTTGTTCCAGTACCATTTGTTGATGAGACCATTATTTTCCCCATTGAGTGGGTTTGGTACCCTTGTCAAAAATCAAATAACCATAGACCTATGAGTTTATTTCTAGACTTCCAATTCTATCCCATTGGTCTCTTCATCTATTCTTATTACAGAATCACATTGTTTTGATTACTGTAGCTTTGTAGTAGTTTTGAGGTCAGAAAGTATGAGTTCTGCAAACTTGTTCCTTTCCAAGATTGGTTTGGCTATACAGGGTCCCTTAAAATTGCATGTGAATTTTAGGATCTACTTTTGCATTTCTGCAGAAAAGGCCTTTGGAATTTTGATTGGAATTGCACTGAATCTGTTTTGCTCTTTGGGGAGTATTGCCATCTTAACAATATTAAGTCTTCCAGTCCATGAACGTGGATGTCTTAAAATTTTGTCTTCTTTAATTTCTGTCGGCAAAGTATTATAGTTTTTAATGTACAAGGCTTGCACTTTCTAAGTTAAAATTTTTCCTATGTATTTTATTCTTTTTTATGCTAATTTTAAGTGGAATTATTTTTTTAACTTCGTTTCCAGGTATTCTTTGCTAGTGTACAGAAATATAACTAACTTTTGTGTATTAATCTTGTATCCTGCAAATTTGCTGAATTTTAAATACTAATAATTATTTTTCAAATTATTTATGATTTTCTATATATAGGATCATTTCATTTGCAAATAGAGATAGTTTACTTCTTCATTTTCAATTTAGATTTTTTAAATTATTTTTTCTTTCCTGGTTGCTCTTACTAGAACTTCCAGTACAATGTTGAAAATATGTGGAGAAAGTAGGCATCCTTGCCCAGTTCCTTATCTTGGCTATAGCCTTCAATCTTTCACAATCAAGTATGATATTACCATGAGATTTTCATAGATGTCTTCATTATTAGGTTGAAGAAGTTAATTATAATCCTAATTTGTTGACTGTCTTTATCATGAAATGGTGTTCAATTTTGTCAAATATTTTTTTTCTGTATCAGTTGAGATGATCACATGGGTTTATATTTTTTCTTCATTCTATTAAAGTGGTGTAGTATATTGATTTTTGTATGCAGAATCACCCTTGCATTCCTGGGATAAATTTCACTTTGTCTTTGTGAATACTCTTTTTAATATGATGCTGTATTTGGTTTGCTCGCATGTTTGTTGAGGATTTATGCGTCAAGGTGATTGGTCTATAGTTATCTTTTCTTGTAATATCTTTGTCTGGCTTTGGTGTTAGAATAATGCTAACCTCAGAATAAATTAGTCTTTCTTCCTCTTCTATTCTTTGAAAGAGTTTGAGAAATATTGGTGTTAATTCTTCTTTAACTATTTCAGCAGTGAAGCCATCTGATCCTTGACATCTACTTTTTGGGAGATTTTTTATTTCTAATTCAATCTCTTTAATTTTTATTAGTCTGTTAAGACTTTCTATTTCTTTTTGAAACAGTTTGTGTAGTTTATGTGTTTCTAGGAATATGTCCATTTCATTGACCTTATCTAATTTGTTGGCATACAATTGTTCAAAGTATTCTCTTAAAATCTCTTTACTCTAGGGCAGTTGGATATGTTTCTTTATTGACCATATGTCTATTTGTTCTATACATTCTTAAAAATGGGGTATTGTAGTTTCCAGCTAATATTGGGGAACTGCCTATTTCCCCACCAAAGTTATCAATTTTTGCTTCATATATTTTGGGACCCAATTTTTAGATACATATATGTTTATAATTTCTATAAGTGTTTGATTTATTGAACATTTTCTCAAAATATAATGTCCCTCTTTGTCTTTTATAACTTTTTAAATTAAAGTATATTTAATATCTTATATTAGCATAACCACAGCAGTTCTCTTTTGATTACAGTTTGCGTGGATTACCTTTTTTCTGTCTTTTCACATTCAACCTCGTTGGCTGTCTTTGGTTTTAAAGGTAGTATCTTATGGAAAACATATATTTGGGTGTTTTAAAAATTCATTTGACAATCTGTGCCCTTTACTGGGGAGTATCTTCTATTTACATTTCTCATAATTACTGACAAGGTAGGACTTATTTCTGTATTTTGTTTTCTAAATGCCATTTTTTTTTTCATTTCTTCTTTTACCAGTTGCTTTTGTGTTTAATTGATATTTTTAGGGAACTCTTTTGATTCTATTCTGATTTACTCTTTAGTGTTTTAGTTATTTTCTTAAAGATTAATTGGGGATTATAATTTGCATCTTAAACTTATAACAATTTACTTTAGATTTATACTAAATACTAACTTAGCTTCAATAGTACACAAAATTTTGCTTCTATAAATCTCTATACCTCTCCCTTTGTGTTATTAATATCTCAAATTATATCTTTAGAGATTGTATGACCATTAACATAGATTTATAATTATTGTTTTATGCATGAGTATTTTCATCATGTAGAATAAAAGAGGAGTTTTAGTTTGCTGAATACTGCCAAAAGCATTATTACAGAAATGGATTGGCTTTTACAATGGGGGATTATTGGCTTGCAAGCTTACAGTACTGAGGCTTAGTAAAGTGTCCAAATCAAGGCATCATCAGGTGATGCTCTCTCCCTGAAGCCTGGATGTGAGCCATCCTGGACTCCTTTGTCACATGGGAAGGGACGTGGTAGCATCTGCTGGTATCTACGTTCTCCTCTAAGATCCATTACTTTTAACTTCTTTTGGCACCATCTATGTCTTTCTCTCTCAGCTTCGGTGCATTTCTTTCTTGAGCTCCTGTGTCTTTCTCTCTCCCTATACATCCCATTTATAAAGGACTACAGTAAGAGGATTAAGATCCACTCTGGGCCACGCCTTACTGAATGTATCTATAATACATTCACACTCACAGGAATGGATTAGCTCTTAAGGACATGGTTTTCTGGGGTCCATCTAGCATCAAACAATCATACTCCACCCTCTAGACTCCAAAAGTGCATGTTCTTTACATATGCAAAACACATTAATCTCAACACAATATCTCAAAGCTTTAAATCTTTTTAGTAACAATATTAAGTACAAAGTCTCATCAAAATCAGTTATAGGTATGGTCTATCCTGGGGCAAACTTCCCCTCAGGCTGTGAACCTGTGAAAATTAGAAAACAAGTTATCCACTTCCAATATACAAAGGAAAGGCTGTCATAGAATAAACATTCCCATTTCCTTAGGGAGAAATTGGAAGGAAAACAGGGGCCATGGGACCCAAACAGTTCCAAAACCCTGCAGGGCATATTCCATTAGATTTCAAAGCCTGAGAGTCATCTATAGAACCATGGTTTCTTGTCCTTGGGTTCTGTTGGAGTGGCTGTACCACCCTTTCTAAGGGCTTGCCCAGTGGCCCTTTCTCAGCTCCACCTTCATCAAGCATCAGAGTAGTGGCTGAACTGTAGGCCCCAAGAACACTGGGGAGATGGCCAGACTCTCCCCAATCTCCAGGGCACAGATTCAACCCTCTTAGAACAGTGGGGTGGTGGCCAGACTCTCCCCAATCCCTGGGGAACATGCTCCACCCTCTCTGAAGCCTGGGGTGGCAGCACTCTTCGTGAACAATAGCAGAAGACCCACCCTCTTCAAGTGCTGGGGCATATTCACCCTTTCCAAAAACATTGGTGGGTTTGCTCTCTGGGCCTGAGATAATGTATTCAGTCTAGAATAAGCTTCCACAGTTCTTTGAAGTCATTTTTCCTGCAATCTGTCCCTTTACTATTCCCTTTAATCCAGGCTGGCAGTGGTTCTCTTCACCTACAACTTGTAGGTTTCATATGAACACAGGGTTCCCAACCATCAGACATGAAGACCTTCCACAGATCCTGCCTGGATAACTGTATTTCCAATCCTGACTTACACTGAAATAGCTGGTTGGTTCCAGGTTAAGTTAAATCCTCACATGGGGCACTATTATCTGGGTAGTTTTTTCTGGAAGCTCAGAATTTTCCAAACCATCAATTTCTGGTTTCTTTGTACCCAGGAATTCAGTTCTCAGTATATCCTTTTCCTTTTGCATTTTACTAAAAGCTACGAGAAGCTAGTTTGCACTTTCCACATTTAGTATGTAAATCTCCTCAGCTAAATTCATCACTTTCAAATTGCCCCTTCCATCCAACATCAGAACACAATTTTGCCAAGTTCTCTACCACTTTAAAGATTTCCTTTCTTCAAGTTTCCAATGACACATTGATTATATCTGGCTAAGGCCTCAACGGAAGTACCTTTAGCATCCATATTACTAGGCCTTTTCTATTAATATCAAGCATCTCACAATTCTTACAGAATCTTCCCATTAGCCAATTAAGAAGCCTTTGTAGCATTTTTGGTATTTGCAATAGCAACACCCCACTTTCCTGGTACCACAATCTGTTTTAGCTTGTTAAAAGCTGCTGAAATCAATATACTAGAAATAGGTTGGCTTTTACAATGGGGGATTATTGGCTTGCAAGCTTATATTTCCAAGGCTGAGAAAAATGTCCCAATCAAGGCAACATCAGGTGATGCTCTCTCCTCGAAGAATGGCTGCTGGCGATAATGGGCTCATGTGTCGTATGGCAAGGCACGTAGCAGTGTCTGCCAGTTTCTGCCTTCTCCTCTGGGCTCTGTTGCTTTCATCTTCTGGCTGCTCCATCTGTGGCTTTTTCTCTCAGCTTTTATGGGTTTCTCTATGAGCTCCTGTCTCTCTCTCTCCATATTCATCCTGTTTATAAAGGATTCCAGTAAGAAGATTAGGATCCACCATGGAGCAGGCCTTACTGATGTAATCTAGTCAAAAGGCCCTTAATTGGAGTAATCTAATCAAAATGTCCCATCTACAATAGGTTCACACCCACAGGAATGGATTAGCTCTAAGGACATGATTTTCTGGGAGTCCATCCAGCGTTAAACTCTCACAAGTTAGAAACCAAAAAGGCAATAATTCTGGCTTTTATATTTACCTATATAGTCATCTTTACCATTTTTTAGAAAAATTCTTCACCTGGCTTTGAAATATTTTCTAGGGCTCTTTTATTTCAGCCTGATAGAATATCTTTAGTTTTCATTGTAGAAAAGGTGTGCTGGTGATGAAGTCCCTCAGGTTTGGTTTATCTGAAAATGTAGTAACTTCTCCATCCTTTTCGAAGGAGCGTTTTGCAGATATAGAATTCTTGTTTGGCATTTTGAGTTTCTTTCAGCAGTTTAAATGTAGCATCCTATTTTCTTAGGGCCTCATTGGGTTTTTAGGGGAAATCTGCTATAACACTTATTGAGGATCCTTTGTAAGTGATGTGGCACTTCTCTCTTGATACTTTCAAGGTTCTCTTATTCTTTTTGGCTTTCAACAGTTTGTTATAATGTGTGTCACTGTGTATATCATTGGGTTTATCTCACTTAGAATTCATTGAGATTGTTGGATGTGTAGATTTCTGTCTTTTATCAAATTTAGCAGGTTTTCAGCCATTAGTTCTTCAAATAGTCTTTCTGCCCCTTTTCCCTTTCCTCTCTTTCAGGGACACCCATTTTATGTATCTGTGTATCCTTGAGGGCTTTGGCTTCTTAGGTCCTTTTTATTTTCCTTTGTTCTTTATCCTTTCTGCTTTTCAGGTTGGATAATTTCAATGGTCCTACCATTAAGTTCTCTGATTATTTCTTCTGCCTGTTGAAATCTGCTGTTGAAACCAACCCTCTAGTGAATTTTTGTTAGTTATTGTACTTTTAAGCTCCAGAATTTATCTTCTGTTATTTTGTAGACTTTATATCTCTTTATTCATATTCGTTATTTGTTGAGGCATAATTCTTCTGGTTTCCTTTAGTTTTTTGCCCATGGTTTCCTTTAGCACTTGATTATATGTAAAACAGTTGATTTAAAGTTTTAGTCTAGTAAGTCCAAGGGCTATACTTCCTCTGGGACAGTTTCTGTCAATTTACTTTTTTCTGTGAATGAGCCACACTGTTTGTTTCCCTATATGCTTCATAATTTTTTGTTGACAGCTGGACATTTTGTATATTATAATTAGGTATTTCTGGAAATTATATTCTTCCCCTTCCTCAGGGCTGTTGTTTTTGCTTGCTGTGGGTTACAGCTGTTTGTTTATTTAGTGAATTTTCTAAACTATTATTTGAAGACCATATTCTTTGTCATGTGTTGTCTTTGAGGTTTCTTTTCCTTTAACTTGTCAGATAATGGTTTGAGAAAGATTTTCTTAAATTCTTGGAGGTAAAAGAAGAGGAGGAAGAGTGATGAGGAGGATGAAGTGGGGGAAGAGGAAGAAAAGGAAAATTAAATAATATTTATTATCCAGTCTTTGCATTCTTGGCTCTATGCTGAGGTACTGATTCAGTGCTTAGGCAATTTATTTGTCAATTTAGCAAATGATGTGAGCCTTCACTTCCCTCTTATGCTGAGTCTAAAGATCAGCCAGAATTGAAAGCATGGGATCTCCTCTAATCTTTCTAAGCATGCATCCTACCCTTGTCATACACATGGCTTTCTAGATTCCTTGTTATATGGTGGAAATTTCCAGTCCTTAACCCCATAAACCACTCTCCCCAGCTTTTACTCATAAATTTTTGGTGTATCTATTGTTTGCCCCAACTGTAATCTTTGGCCATAGGCAGCAAAGTCTTGTTCATTTGCCTTTCATTGTTTTCTAGGAATTCCCTTTACTTAACTAATTTTCTGCCCTGAGAAAGTTCCGTGTTAGGTAAAACAAAGGCAAGCACCTTGCATCAATCTTTCAAGAAAACTCTAGACAGTTCATGATGGGCAAACATAATTCCTTGGGAACAATGTGTACTCTGCTCTCTCCACAAACATGTGCCCACACGGTTTCTGTTACAGGGGGTGTGGGGGCAAAACTAAATTAAAATACTGCAAAGCTCTCCTGCCATATTTATGTTACCATTTTCTTGTATTAGTGTTTACTTGGTTGCCCTAAACTGTGACTATTTCTCAGAGTTTTGACAAAGTTGATTTTGGCAATTTTTGCTCTTTTTCCCCCTGTGTATTTCTGTGGAAGGATAGGCCCTTGAAATTCTCTACACTATCATTTTTCTGACATCAACTTTATCATTCCGTTGATTATCTTTCAAGTAGATTTAAATAATATGAAAATATTTCACATATATTTATTCATTTTCACTGAGTGTAGAAGTCTGGCTGAAAGTTTATTTTTCCCTTCATTTCTATAAAATTTGGGTTCAACTGTCTACTTTACAGTGTCCTATTGTTTCTGATGGAAAATCTGCTGTCATCTATTTTCCTCATGATGTAATATGCTTTTATCTCTGCTAAGATTTTTTTTTCTTTATCAGTGGTTTTGTGCAATTTGATTATGATATGTCCTGGTATAGATTTTTGTGTGGATGGGTGGGTAGACATCATGTACTTGGGCTTTTTTTGAGTTCTTAGGTCTGTGGTGAGCATTTGCATTTTCAAGAAATTTTGAAAACTTTCAGCCATTATTTCTTCACTAGTGTACTTTACTTCTTTTGTTTTCTTTCTTTTTTTCTTTCTACTCTTTTCCTTACTGTGTTTGTGGATATTTTCCATTTTTCATGTTTTCATATTCACTGATATTTTCTTTTGTAATGTCTAATCTGCCTTTAATGCCACCCAGTGTATTTTTCATGTCATACTTGGTAGTTCTCATCTATAACAGTTGGAGTTGTGTTCTTTTTACATCTTGTGTGCAATAATGTGAACATTGGAATACAGATATTAATATAACTTTTAATGTTCTTTTCTATTATTACTAATATCTATGTCAATTGGGTCAATGGACAATTTTTCTTTTCATTATGGATGGTACTTTCACACTCTTGCTGCCTAGTGATTTTTTATTAGATGTCAGACATTGTACATTATTGGCTCTAGATATTTTTATATGCCTATAAACCTTCTTGAGCTTTGTTATTGTATGCTGTTAAGTTACATGGAAATGGTTTGATCTTTATGGTTCTTGATTTTAAGATTTGATAGGACTAGAGAAGTATTTATTCCAGGGGTGATGAATACACACTACTGAGTCACGAATCTTTTGATAACTTGCTGAATACCTCATGATTTATGAGGTTTTCCAGTCTGGCTGAGTTTTCCAGAATACTCTCTCTCCACAATCTCTTCTCTCTAACACACTTCTCTGTGAACTATAGCTGCCTTGTTCTACATGAATTCTCATCTCCATTTCCTTAACTTAGTCTGCCAGGATTCACCTGAATTTTCCATTCCTGTGTGTTAGCCTAGAAACTTGTCAAAGCAGTAAGCTACAATTTTAGGAATCATGTGATTTGTTTCTTGTCTCTTGGGGTCACTGTACTATGATGTTTTCTTTCCATTGTCTAATAAGCCATTTTTTTCATCTATCTATCTATCTATCTATCTATCTATCTATCTATCTATCTATCTATTCCAGTGTTTTTGTTTGTTATAGACTGGAGCATAAATCCAGTCTTTGTTACTCTACCTTGACAGGAAGACATTGAAATATTTTTAAATTTGCCCACATGAAAAGATAGCTAGCTTTACCTGTATGACATCCTGGCTCCAAAGTAATTGATATTTGGTGCTAATGGTCTTGTAAATAAATCAAGTTTCCAATTCATTTTTTGTAGACTTTTCTTTCTAATAATCATCTTTGATGAAACCTTCTCTGACTTGACCCAATGAATATGTGTTGAAACCACATACTAATTTTGTGTGAAATAGTAGTAGGTATTTGTGGGTGTATCTTCTTCCCCTCTTTTCTTCTATAAAGTCCTTCCCCTACTTTCATGTGTCTGGTTCCATATTTTTAAAAGTTCATCTATCACTATATGTAACTGATTATTCCAAGATAGCTGACTAAAAAGGAGATAAATTAATTGTATCATAGGTATTTTGAATTGGGAGCAAATAATTAAAGAGTTGCACAAAGATCATATTTGAATGTTTTGAAGAATGCCTTAATTCTGGTTTTGACACCTTCCTTGACTTTTTTGAGATACCCTGCAACCCTTTGAAAATGTGTTCCTCACTTGCTCAAGGGCGATCCTATTATCTACAGCCAGAGAGTCCTACTTTATATAGGGATTTAAATTAATTCTAGAAAAAAGTTCTCCATTAAAGAAAGTCATTATCTAGAAAATTAAATAAATGTTTACTGGCATGATATAGACTATATGTATACAATTTAAATTAGAAGGAGCAGAAGATCACCACATTTTGGAATAGCTGAGTAAGACTTGGAACATAATATGAATCTTGAAAGTTAAGAAAGATTTCCCTAAATGGAGAGAATCAAGGAAATTATTCTAAGAATGGGGAATTTCATGAACAGAACATGAAGGTAAAATGCATATAAGAGAGAAAGAAGAAATATTTAATTGCTATACAGATGTGTGGATTGTGAGAGATGAACTTGTTTATTTAGTATGTCACAAATGAAAGCTTTGGAATCTGGCATTAGACTTGATGCAGTGGCGTTGTTAGGGGGTGCATTTTCCCACTGATTTTTAAATGGAAAATGACATATAAAACATGCTCCTTGGAAGATTAGTCTGATAACAAAGTAGAGGGTTGTTTAAAGAGCACGGGGCCTAGATGGAAGGGATGGATTGGGAGGCTGTATCAATTAAGAGTCTTTTAGCCCTAGGCCATAGAAAAACATAACTCCAACTGGCTTAAGGAGAGAGAGAAAGAAAGAGAGAGTGGGGTGTGTGTGTGTAGGGAGGAGAGGTAATGCAATTATCTGCTCACTGAATTAAACTGTTCCTGGATAGCACTTAATTCAATCATGACTGCTGTAGCAGTTTGGGCAGTTTGATGTAATTAAGAATTCTAAAAATAGATATTGGATTATGCTTGTAAACTGGTCTGTTAATCTGGGCATGATTAGGTTATGATTACGGCATTAACTGGGCCACGTCAGTAGGGCATTGAGCCCTGCCCCTTGGTGGGTGTGGTCTCAAGTATTAAAGACATTGCAAAGGACAGATTTGGAGCAGTTTTGAGTTGGCGTTCTGATGCTGAGTTTCAATGCTGGAGCCAGGAGAAGTATGGAAGAAACAGAAGAGCTAAGCCCGGAGAGAAACAGAGCCCCAGGAAGAAAGGAACCCAAGAAGCCTGAACCCTGGCAAACATCGGCAGCTGTCTTGCTCCAACACGTAGCAGCAGACTTTGGTGAGGGAAGAAACTTATGTGTTATGGCCCAGTAACTGTAAGCTTCTACCCCAAATAAATACCCTTTATAAAAACCAACCGATTTCTGGTATTTTGCATCAGCACCCCTTTGGCTGACTAATAAAACTGCCATTGGGGCTCAAACAACATCATTTGGGCTAAATTTTCTCTGGTATCTGTCTTATTTTGTACTCACCTAACAGCCCAGCTTCACACTGTTATAAGTGTCAGTTCCAGGCTCACTTCTGAAGGTGCAAAGATGCCCATAGGACCTCCGGCATCAACTTATCTGAGGCTCATGCCTGGCAGTAAAAGAGTGGACATCTTTTAAGATTCTCCTCCTAAGTATTGGACTTCATTATGATTGGCCAGCCTAGATCACAGGCTCATCCCATAAATGTTGGCTCTGTCCAGGAAAATGAACATGTAGGTCATGTATTCCATACACATGATATAGAGAGGTAGAATGCTCAACATTGTCTAGTTGTGCAATGCTAGTTAGTTGACTGATTATCCCAAGGCACTTTTCATACATCATTTCAATATTTTATTACGAGGGAAACAAAACCACATGTAGGCAATGCCCAGTAAAAGAAAACAGACCAATATGTCAGGCCCTCAATATTATTGCAAGTAACTATGAACCTTATTCTTCAAAAATTGAAACTTAGTGGTTAACATAGGTTCCGAGGGGAGAGGGAGGGAAGAGTAGGATAGATGGAACCTAGGGCACTTTTACAGCATTAGAATTGTTCGGCATGATCTTGCACTAATGGATACAGGACATTGTAAATTTCATCAAAACCTATAGAAGTATATGGTCCAAAATGTAAATCCTAATGTAAGCCATTGACCATGATTAGTAGCAATGCTTCAATATTTGAACATCAATTGTAACAAATGTACCATTTGCATGTAGAATGTTATTAATAGGGGAGAGTCAAAAAGGGGGAGGGTGTGGGGTATATGGAAATCCCCTTTATTTTCTATGAAACAATAGCTTTAAAAATAACAGATAAAATACAAAATAATTAAAAAATTGAAATATAATTTTTTAAAATATTGTGTCTTTCATTACTGTAATATCTGTTGTCTCATATGTACAGTGACAATTTCTTCCATATATTCCCCCAGTGTCTTATTTTTTCCATTTTATCTTCAAAGAGGCTTTAGGTTGTCAGTGGGACGTACTCTGGAATTTATGCTCCCCAGTGTAACAGAGTTAGACTCATTTATAGTTTCCCTACACATGACTCTTCTGCTCCTTTTATTTGAACCTATAATTAGCATTATTATTGTTAAATATGTGTCCCAGAGACTTAAATCTTTGGTCAGTTCATGTGGCATTTGAGCCCTGAATCTCATCAGAGTTGCAACACCTACTCTCCAGTTCTTTGGACTCACCCAGGACAACTAATAAGGAGATAGTGATGGACAATGCCCATCCCAAGGAACAGAGGATGTCTTAACTGCAAGCAAGATAGTTCCGTAGATCTGCCCCACGGGACTTAAGCCCCCTGTTAATTAGAAATAGAGTGGGCATCACCATCCCCAAATCCTCAAGGTTTGGGAATGAATAATGGACTAAAGTAAACCTACTATTATTTTATTATATAGACTTCTTATTCTAACAATGGAAGAACTTTTATCATTAATATAAAGGCAGTGGCCATGACAGTTTCCGAGGGGAGGGAGAGGGAAGAATAGGTATAATACAGGGGTATTTTCGGGATGTTGAAATTGTCCTGCATGATATTGCAATGATGGATACAGGCCATTATATTTTGTCATAACCTACAAAATTGTGTGGGATATAGTGCAAACTATAATGTAAACTATAGTCCATGGTTAGTAGCAATGCTTCAATATGTGTTCATCAATTGTAACAAATGTACTGTACTAATGAAGGATGTTAATATGGGAAAGTGTGGGAAGGGGAGGGGATGGGGCATGTGGGAATCCCCTGTATCTTTAATGTAACATTTACATAATCTAAAGCTTCTTTAAAAATAAAGACTAAAAATAAAAAAAACAAAAACATCTAAGATGGAAATAAAAATGTACTTATTTTTCAGTGACAATAATATATTTAAAAGCCACAATTTCAGATTTAAGATTTTTCACATAGTTTCATTTAAGTATTCTAGAACACACTACAGATGACAAATTTCCTCCCAATGCAAACTTTTACAACATGCATAACTCCTTGAAAGCAGCAGTTTATAATGGAATATACTGATGCAACCTAAACTCTACTAAAGTGAACTGTGCTGCTGTGATAAGAGGAAAATGTATATTTGCCTTTGGAAGACTCATCATCTTTCCAAATCATGATTAGTAGGTGGCAGGACAATATAACACTGAATTGTATGCAAAGATAGCTCAGATTTGAAATATGAATCTTTTGCCAGTGCAAGAGATGGAGATGACAGTCGTAATCTCTTTAGATTCATAATTCACTAAGTTGTAGGCAGGTTAGCAGTGATTGATCATCCCTGGGCAGCATGTTAGTGATTTAAAAATCATTTTATTTCATTATGCAAATGTGGAGTTTAAAAGTTTTAGACTGTCCTTATCTTTACCTTAAGCAACTCTTGGGAATAGCCTTACCTCTAGAAACTAAATTTATATACAAGGACATGCTTAGTGCAATATCTAGCTCAACTGTAGCTTATCATTTTGTGTATTATATATTATACAGTGGATTGTTTATGGTAGGAAAAGTATTCAGTTTTTGTGAGAACATAAAATATTCACTGCAAAAAGAAGTATGGCAAAGTGCTGTAAGTTTTGCTACCAAATAGTGAAATGAAATTTATCATTGCCTCTGTAGTCAACAAAGAACAATTTTGAAGGGAAATTATTCAGGGTACAATAGCAGCAGCAGAAAAGCTGAACTGATGTCCTATTATAAAACTAAGAAGCTACTGTGGTCTGTCATAGCAAGGGATGTTTTCCACTCAAAGTGGTCAAGGAAAGATATCTGAGGACAGCTGAACAATGCAGGTGGAGGAGTTCTTAATCCTGGCTTTGTGTAAGCTTTCTGCTTTATTGTCACCTAGAGAAAGCATTGTCAAATTGGTGATGCTTTGGACATAGCTGAGGGAATGTCCTTGGAAATATCAAAGGACATTTTCTTTTACCGCAGATACCTCTCGCCCTTACCATATTTCTGATTCTCTTGCATCAGAAGTTCTCAAGTTTGGTTGTGTGATAGATCAGAGATTAACAGTCTTAGCTCAGCCTACATCACTCTGAAAGCTCACATGAAGAACGTTACCAGTTCCTGAGGTGGCTCCCTCTCGAAACCTCTACCTTTCTAAAGCCACCATCTGTAGGGGTCTGGAGAAATTTAAATTAAAATAGGGGGTAAAGATCAATTAGCTGTAGAAACTCAGACAGTGTAATTATTCTTGTGACATTTCTCCATCCCATAGGAATCATTATTATTTAAGACCTCTTTTGACTCAACAAAAGGGAGATTTTCAAAAGACATAATGATTGAAAAATCATACAAAATGCACTTTTTATGCAAGACTCATTCCTTCTTGCCTTGACCATGTGGAGGAATAGAGGTTAGAAGACATTACTCAGGGTAGGTTTAAGAATAGGTTTGATAGGGGAAACAAAGCAAGAGTCAGCATGAAGAGGTGCCTGTGGTCCCCAAGTCTCTCAACATCCACACCGAGGTGCATGGCAAGGCAGTGGTGCTGTGCTGGGCAGGTATTGGGCCAGGGAAGGGAACTTGACCTCCTCTCATTTTTCCTTCCACTAGGGCAAGCATGAGAGTTAAATGAGGGGACAAACAGATTATACGGGTGTTACGTATCCTGGGTTTAGATACACAGTGATTGTATGAGCTTTCTGAGGAGGTTTTCACTTCTGGGAGGAAAGCTACTAGGCATGCAGGTTGGAGAGATTTCTGGTATTATCTAGATAATTGCTGAGGAAACTCAGAGCATTCAAAAGCATTTCAGACTAATCATTTTCATCATGCCACAGCAATAAATTGAGAACTACTATCATTCTCCCAACACAAGAAGTCATACCCTCCCCCTCCCTACCCAGTTGGCTCTAGTGGATAGGAGAGAATGGAAGGAAGGTTTTATATCAGTAATCTCATCTCATCTGTTAACATTCCTTATAGATCATGGCAGACACCTATTTGTTTCCACACTAAAGCTCAAAGTCCTAAAATCCACATTTGATTTTTAACTGAGCCTGGAGAAACAAGCCACCTTTACTATTCTTAACATACTATTTACATGGCTGTTGTAATTAAGCCCTAGTCCTGAAGGCCTATTTCTCTTTCTTTCTTTCTTTTTTTTTTTTTTTTTCCCCATACAACTTTTCTTTTTTATTCACCAGTATTTGTTACCACCTTTTTAAGCAGAACAGGAGGTTCGGGCACTACATTTCCACTCACAGTCCTAGCTGAGTCTTTTCACTGCTTAACAACAATTTAGGTGTGCTTATAATTGTGATATTCTAAGTCACCTGGGAGAAAGGTACCAAGAAAATTTATTATGCAAATGTATCATTTGCAGTCATTGTACCCTTCAGAGCTCAGGAGAGAGATGTAAGATTTAAAGTTTTCTGTGGAATTTATTTCCTTTCTAACACTTTCTCTTTTCCCCCTCATATTCTGGTGACCTCCTCTGTTGCTTCTCAAACTCACCAAGCATGCTAGTGCATCACATCCTTTTTCTATCTCATCCTTCTCTGGCCAAAATGTCTTTTCCACCAATACTAGCACTCCTTAGTCTCTTATTCCCTTAAATCTTGGCTCAAAGTTCATCTTATCAGTGAGTTTTACTTCTTGTTAGGTTGATGGGAAAATAAATGATAATGTCAAAATTTCTAGCTTAGAAAACCAAAAAGAAATTTTAAGAGTTACCAATAATACTAAGGACAAGAAGATGATTATGTTTCAATAGAAAAAATGAGAATTTTGGGTAAATTGAATTTTAGAGATGGGTTTTTGAACAGCAGTTAATCTGTGGTACAGCCTAAGAGAATGGTCAGGGCAGGAGTTGTGGTTTCAGAGTTTGTTTCTGTAGAAGAGTTAAAATCATTCAGATACCTGTATAGAGTGTTAGAATCAGGAGAGCCAAAGACAAATCTCCCAGAAAAGCAAATATATGATGGGTGTAATTTGAAAGAAGAGAAAAAGAAAAAAGGAGAAAGAGAGGAAATCAGTTATACATCAGAGAAGAAACTTTCATATATTAGAAACCTCACTACAGTATAGTTGTGAAAGATTTCAGGGAGGAAAGTTTCAAGAAAAAAGGCACTGTCAGCAGTGTAAAATGATGACTGAAAACAGGTTCTTGGATTTGTAAATTTGTAAGTCAATGAGGGAGAGTAAATTTAGTAGAAAAGTAGATGATATCTGCTGATGGTGAGTTGGGGGGTGGGTTGTCTTGCTAAGGAGAACTTGATAAATCTGGAAGGAAGATACAGATAAAATTGGACATTATGAATCTGAAGTGGATTCACACAGATAAGGAAGATACTTTTATGTAACAGCATTCAAATGATGAAAAACAAAAGACACTTAGGTTTTCAAGAGCTGAAATTTGAGTTGATAAGGTAGAAAGGTGGGGATGGGCACAGAATCATTGATTTATACAAAATAATTCTTTAAAGGGAAAAATAACTTTTTGGAATTACTTTTGTGTTGAAATTTTCTGCTAAGTTAGCCAGTGTTAAGGATCACATAAGCCACATACTATTATTTTTTCCTTAACAGCTCAATTTTATTGATACATAATAATAAAGCATAAATCCATCCAAATTGTACAATCAGTGGTATTCAGTGTGATCACATATTTGTGCCTTCATCACTTCAATCATTCTTAAAGCAATTTCACTATTCCAATAATAAAATAATAAACGAAAAACGATCAAAACTCATCAACTCAAAATCTCTCTATGCTTCCCCTGACATACATAGCTGCTATTCTTTTTCCTTCTCTCTAGTATATTTGCATTTATATTTCATAAAAACAGTCTCATATACAATATCCCCCATATTCGTAAAAACAGTCTTACATGTGCAATATCCCCCATACTCGGCTTTTACATGAGGTTTGCTCTCTTATAGAGTCTCATGTTAGTTTTCAGCTTTCCTTCTATTAATATACATGACCTTAGACTTTCCCTTTCAACCACTGTCATATACATACAATAGCAATGCTAGTTACAAATACCATGCTATGCTTTCAGCATTTCTATTCATTTCCAAAGATTTATAAACAACTGTTTTACGAATCCTGCACAGATTAATCCTTAGTTTTCCATTCCCTACCCTCCTTCTGTTTTCTGGTGACCTATATTCTAATTATTAACTCCATGAATTTACACAATATTTTTAGTTCATGTAGCAGTTTGATATTGTTTATGAATTCCATAAATAGATATTGGATTATGTTTGTAAACTGATTTGTCCCTCTGTGCATATTAGACTATATTGGATTGAGAGGTTTCACTTTCATTTGATTAATGATTGATGCTTTGTTTGGGCCATGTCAGTAGGACATTGAGTCCCCGCCCCCTCACAGAGAAACCACATTGCAGGAGGGAGTTTAGAATTTTGATCCTGGAGCCTGGGAAGTAAACACACAGAGGAGCAGATAAGTGAGGAAGGAGAGAAGTCTCCATTAAACACAGGCAGAGGGCTCAGGAAGAGAGACAAGCCATTTGCCTGATAGTCTGCAGCTGGCCTTGTGGAGAAAGCCAAATAGCTGAGCCCAAGGAGAAACGAGCCCTGGGAAGAGAGGAACCCAGGGACCCTGAACTCTTGGCCGACTTAGGCAGCCATCTTGCTCCAGCACATGGCAACAGACTTTGGTGAGTGAAGTAACTTATGCTTTATGGCCTGGTAACTGTAAGCTTCTACCCCAAATAAATACCCTTTATAAAAGCCAACAGATTTCTGATATTTTGCATCAGCACCCCTTTGGCTGACTAATACAGTTCATAATAGCACAATCATACAGTATTTGTGCTTTTCTCTGGCTTGCTTCACTCAACCTAATGTGCTCCACGTTCATCTATGTTGTCATATGCTTCATGCCTTCATTTCTTCTTACAGCTGCATAATATTCCATTGTGTATATACACTGCAATTTGTTTATCCATTCATCAGTTAATGGACATCTGGATTGCTTCCAACTTTTGGCAAACATGAATAACACCTCTATGAACATTAGTGTGCAGATGTCTGTTCATGCCACTGCACTCAGTTCTTCTGGCTGTATACCTAGTAATGGTATTGCAGGGTCACATGATAAGTATATATTCAACTTTCTTAGCAACTGCCAAATAGTCCTCCACAGTGGCTGTACCATTCTACATTCCAAATCAACAGTGAATAAGCATTCCTGTCTCTTTTTTTTCTTGATTTCACTTATTTCTGCTCTCATCTTTACTATTTCTTTCCTTCAGCTTGGTTTGGGATTAATTTGCTGTTCTTTTTCTAGTTCCTCCAGGTGTGCAATTAGATGTTAAGTTTTAGCTCTTTCTTCTTTTTTAATGTAAGCATCGAGGGCTATGAATTTCCTTCTTAGCATTGCCTTTACAGTTTTCCATAGGTTCTGATACGTTGTGTTCTCATTTTCATTCATCTCAAGATATTTGCTGAATTCTCTTGCAATTTCTTCTCTAACCCACTGTTTGTTTAAGAGAGTGTTGCTTAATCTCCATATATTTATTAGTTTTCCCTTTTTCCATCCATTATTGATTTCGAGCTTCATTCCATTATGATCTGAGAAAGTGTTTTGTATAATTTCAATCTTATTAAATTTATTGAGACTTGTCTTGTGACCCAATGTATGGTCTGTTTTGGAGAATGATCCATGAGCACTTGAAAAGAATGTATATCTTGTTTTGGAGTGCAGTGCTCTATAGATGTCTTTTAGGTCTAGTTCATTTATCATATTATTGAAGTTCTTTGTTTATCTTCTGTCCAGATGTTCTATCCAATATTGAGTGGTATATTGAAGTCTCCAACTATTGTAGAGACATCTATTTCTCCCTTCAGTTTTGCCAGTGTGTGCCTCATGAATCTTGGAGCACTCAGGTGAGGTGTATAAATATTTAGTATAGTTATTTTTTTTT
>JAQZBX010022225.1:5484-31824 GCA_029593785.1 Cabassous unicinctus | reverse complement strand
TGTGGGAGGAAGGTGCCCAACTGCTTGAGCCACATCTGCTCCCAAATTAAGAACATTTTTGCCTCATATGACTCTATTATGAAAATAAAATGACAAGCAACAAAATAGGAGAAAATATTTTGAAACCACATATCCAATAAATGTTTAATATCCATAATATATAAAGAGACCCATCAGCTGAACAAAAAGACAAAAAAAAAACCAAAAAACAATTAAAAGCTAAGCAAAAGATTTGAATAGACATCTCTCTTTAAAAAATCTACAAATGGCCAGAAAGTGCATGAAAACTTGTACAACATCATTAGCAATCACGGAAATGAAAATCAAACCACAATGGTATACAATTTCACACCCATTAGAATCGCTGCTATTTTAAAAAATCACAAATATCAAGTGTTGAAGAAGTAGAGAAATAACCCTCATTCATTGCTGGTGAAAATGTAAAATGGTGCAGATGCTGTGGAAAACAGATTGGCAGTTCTTCAGAAAGCTAAGTATAGAATGACCATATGACCTTGTAAAGCCACTACTTCATATATACCCCAAAGAATTGAAAACAGAGACTTAGATATTTGCATATTGGCATTCATAGTGGCATTATTCACAATTGCCAAAAGATGGAAACAACCCAGGTGTCCATCAACTGAAGAATGTAAAATAAAATGTCATGTGTGCTTGTGTATATATCTATATATTATATATAACAATGGAATATTATTCAGACATAAAAATAATGAAATCTTGATACATTCAACATGGATGAATCTTGAAGCATCATGTTGAGTGAAATAATCCATACAAAAAAACACCAGTATTGTATGATTTCATTGATTTCAAATAATGGGAATAAGAAATTCATAGAGCCAGGATCTAGAATATAGCTTAACAGGGGATTCAGCAGGTAGAGGGGATAGGAAGTTAAGACATAAAATGTACAAGATTCTTATTTGGAATGATGGAATTGTTTCAATAATGGATGGTGGTGATGATAGCACAACAGTGTGAACACAATTAACAGCACAGAAATATAAAACTGAATGTGACTAAAAGGGGGAATGTTAGATTGAATGTATGATAACAGAAGGAAATTATATTTTAAAATCCTTGGAGCTACACTATACAATGAGCTCTCACTTAAGCCATGGAATATAGTTAATAGTACAATTATAACAATGTGCTCTCATCAATTTTAACAAATATTCCATACTAAAGCAAGGTGTTAATAATAGGGTGGTATATGGGAATTCTGTATTGTATGTATGATTCTTCTGTAAACCCACCACATTTTTAATGGAGAAAAATATTTTTAATGCTCTGTATCAGAATATAGCAGAATTATATGGTTCACAAGATTTCTATCCTGTCCTGAAGTCCTCATATGGCAGAAAGGTTCAGGATCCAGAGAATCAAGGGGTTTAGGAGGATATCTGGTTGTTCAAGCTGATATTTTATAAAAGTGGCAGCAGAAATCCTGTCCTGAATCAACCATCATTAGTGGCAACATCCTGCATTTCTCTTTCTCTGTGTATATGTGTGTGTGAGAAAGAATTAATCATCTATAAATTGTAAATTATTCCATAAATCACCCTTAAATTAAATGCATTTCACCAGTAAATGATAATATGTGATGGACAGAAGCAAGATTAATTCATCCATTTGTATCTGAGTTCTAGAAAAAAGTATTTAATGTGAGGCTGTTCTTGAAGATTTATATATATTTGCATATTTAATACTCACAATAATCCTTCTGATTATGGTTTATTTACCAATTTAATAAATGGCATACTCCAAAGTTCATAAAACTTTAGTAATATAACAAAAGTACATGATTAGAAAATGACACAGCAAATTCCTTGAGAGTTTTACACCACTCCCAGATTTTAGCTGGAATGTCCCTCACATCAATCATCCAAGGTCCCACATGTCTTGCCAAACATCAACCTCTATTTCTCCTCATTTCTACTCCCCAGTTTAATCCACAGTTATTGATTGGTATCATCATATATTTATCAAACCAACCTTTTTTCTTACATTCCTATCATGATTTACCACATCCATTGATTAAAACCCAATAGACCCTGACTCCAAATACTTTCATTTTTCCATGAATCAGCATGACTAGGATATTGGACTTCATCCCAATAAAGAGTCCTAAGTACTAGTGGCTTTCTCATATATCTGGCAACCTTACAAGCTCTTGCTAGTTAAACCACACTTTCATATTCAATCAACACTTAAAATTTTCTCTATGTATTTTAATGATCATGAATTCTCTTGTTTCCTCTCATTTTATCAGGTGCAGTTACCTCCTACTAAGCAGATGGCTTATGCAATTTGCCAAATTACATTACAATTCCTTAATATCTTCAAATATTCCTGAATTTATACAGCTTGGCTACTCCTTTTCTCCTATTTAATTGAAAAGTCATGTTACCTCTGACTAAGTCCAATGTCTCCAAATGAATACTTTCTCTCTTGTTTTGTTCAGAACTATATTACTGATTATAAATTTAATTTCCTTACAAGAAACCTCTCCCTCTTTTCACAATACATCTTCTAAACATTTAAGCTCATCTTTGTCTCTTCCGTCTTGAAACAGAAACCTCTTCTGAAACAATTTTCTATCAGGTTCTTGTGCTGTTCTTCCCTTCACAATCAAACTGAGTTTGCAGTTACTATTTCTTAACACCCAACCAAACCCTTTTGACTTACACAGATCAGAAATAATTTCCTAATAAATGAATATTGCTGTCATCACGAATGATCTCCCTACAAATACATCTTTATTTGGAACCAAAGAATTGAACCATAACCACATTTTGATAACTTTCTTTTTCCTTATTTTCATTTTTCATAAAATATACAACCACTTAGGAAAATTGGTCAAACCCATTCCACAGAGTCATTTACAAATGGAGGTTTTAAGGTTTATTACCTAAATATCGCAAATTAGAAATTAGCAATCACAGAATGTGGTGTAATGAAAGACTAAGAGTCAAAGAACTCTAGATACTGTTCTTCACTTCTGCCACTAACTAGCTATATGCTTCAGGCAAACCACTTTGCTCCTCTAGGTTCTGATTATAAAATGTAGAGGCTGGCATAATCTTTAAAGTTCCTAAAAGTTTGCTTCTAAGGTTTCATGGAAATTCAGAAAGTAGCAAAGCATACTTTCTGGTTACATTGTAGGTTCAAACTTGAAAATGTTTTTTAAAAAAGGATTGAGAAAAGTATCCTTACTTAGAAAGGAAATTCTTTTTAGCCAAAAAGACTTCAAGATTTTGTTCATGATCACAGAGCTAATAAGTGAAGGGCCAATATGCAAACCCTAGTCTGGCTGGCTTCAGGCTCAGCACACAGGGGAGACTTAATAAGAAAGCAGGGGAAATGAATGAAGGAAAGAAGCCCCACATCATGTGTACTATGATTCCTTATTAAGCCTGTCCCTTGATTCCAGGTGAATACCTCCTAAAAATATGTTTCCTTGATCTTCCCCAATGAATGTTCTTCTCCATAAATTTATAACCTTCCCCATAAAGACTTTGTAAACACAGTAGTTTTTGGATCCTTGTTATACTTCTGTGATCTAAATATTGTTTAATATTTCATACTGCAAATCTTTGCAAAATAAAACCTATATTTACTTATCCCCCTTAAAAAAAGACTTCAAGATTTGCTCTTTCTCAAAGTTCTCACAGAAAAATATGTATTACCATTAAAATATACATACCAATCATAAATAGGAAAGAACTTCCCAATTAAACAAGACAGTTTTTTAAACATCTTCCCTCTGCTCTCTGATTTTGGTCTTAACACTATCATATAAAAACAAATAACCTTTCAGTAATAACTTAAAATGTAGGAATTCTTGTGGTACTGTACATTTCAAATAGTCTTCATATCTGAACTCTTTAACCTTTCTTGCTTTTATATTATTCATCTACAAAACTAAAAATCATTTTTTAATTTTTTTAATTACAAAAATTATAAAATCAATTTTCTTTTATTTCATTTAAAAATTTATTGAAGTATATCATTCATACAGGAACATACATAAACAATAAATGTATAGTAAAAGTTGTGAACTTTCAAAACAAATATGCATAGCATTATACTGGGCTCTAATATATCACCCCACCACCAATACCTTGAATTGCTGTGAAACATTTGTAACATTATGAAAAAATCCTTAAAGTAGTACTACTAGCTATAGTCCATATCTTATATTTGTTGTATTTTGCAAATATAAATACATCAAATGCTCCATGTAATTTTATATCTAATTTGCATGGAGACTACTTTACCTCACTTTGTGATTTTTGTATATTTACAACTTTTAAATTTTCATACATATTCTCATACACAGCCAATGTTACAAATAATACAAATGTATAAAAATGACATGCAATTGCTATAACAGCTGGTGAAGTTTTCAATTAAACATTTGTTCTCTTAAAACATTGAGATATGGAAGAAGGCTTAGGACCATGCTCCTGTATAGATCAATATATAGATATAGATACCACATGTACATATATTAATTATTTAAAACATTTCAATAAGTTTGCACATGAGAAAACACTTCCCACTGATCTTCTCAGAGAAGTTAGAAAGAGGACATCATACAGCAAGAGTGAATTTTAATTTTGACTTTATACTATTTTCACAGTGTGTTCCTGATAAGATTGTTCCTTTGTCCTCCAATCCATAATCTTTGAAGACACCCCAAGCATCTCTGATCAGTCTCTTCATTTCATTAACTGCTAGATAGTTTCATAGAAATTTCTCTAGAAAGGGAACACTTTCCTCTCAGTTATGGGAAAGTTATCTGAGCAATTTCTCAGATCAGATAATCAGTCAGATACTGTTGGTTTGATTTTTATTTTGTTTATATGAATCCTTTTGTGATTTGTATCCAATTCCCTTCCTCAGTGTGTAAATAATTTTGGGACAGTTGTGACAAATTATGCATTTCTAGATAAACATATTTATCAGACTACTCCAACAGTCTGATAGTCATAAATAATCATGTTAATGGTACCACCCAAGAAAATTGAAACTACTCAACTAGAACTTACAGCTATCCTTAAAGGTGTTAAAAACAATTCAACTCAAATATGAATTGCCTTAAAATTTGCTTGTGATTTACAAAAAACATATTTGTATGTCAGTGTATTAGTCACCCAAAGGGGTGCTAATGTGAAATACCAAAAATGGGTTGGTCTTTACAAAGGGTATTTATTTTGGGTAGAAGTCCACAGTTATCAGGCCATAAAGCATAAATTTCTTCCCTCACTGAAGTCCATTGTCATGTGTTGGAGCAAGAGAGCTCCTGACATTTGCCCAGGGTTCAGGCTTCTTGGGTTCCTCTCTTCCCAGGGCTGCATTTCTCTCCAGGCTTAGCTCCTGTTTCCTCCACAAGGTCAGCTGTAGGTGATCAGGCAAATGGTTCACTTCTCTTCTCCTGGGTCCTTCTTTCTAACATCAAAGCTGCTTCTGAAAGACTGCTTCTTCTGTCCTTTGTTTTGCCTTTTATATTCAGTTCCCCACCCACCAAGGGGTGGGGCTCAATGCCCTACTGACTTGGCCCAGTCAATGCCCTAATCATAACTTAATCATGCCCAGATTAACATATCAGTTTACAAGCATGATCCAATTATATTTTTGGAATTCATAATTCCATCAAATTCCACAATGGTTACAGTCAGTGATGTTGGTAAATGTGAAAGTTTGCTGTATTTGGGAAATTTCATTTTTACAAACTCATTTACAACAATTGCGAGAAGACAATGTGCTGTGTTCAGTAAGTGTGATGAAGCTGACATTGTAGAGGAGACAATTTTGTAGATGCAAAGATAAAATACTTGTCCCTATAGAATCCAGTGTTTAAAAGGCCCAGCTCACTTATTCTTAGAATTACATTCATACATTCACCTTCTGCAAAAATTTGAAGTGAATTAACATAAAGCTAGAAATGCACATGAATTCATTTCTGTTTTCACAATAGTTTCATGTGCTTTCATAACACCATTTGAATGAGGATCCTCATTTATGTTTGCTTTCCATTCCACTTAAGCATAATTTAAAATGATATTTTTCCTTGTGTCCATTTCCCCCTGAAAACTTGTTTACACACACAAAAACCATCTTTTATGTCTAAGAGGAATAGATGAAACCAAGGAACCCTTCCATAGGCCCAGTTCTGCTTCACATAGAGCACTTAGACCTGGGGATAATTACTGAACCTCTCTATTAATTCATCTGACATGGAAGGAAAAAGATGAGTCAATGGCTTTAAACTTCCTAGTTATAAAAAAGGACCCATGTCAAGTGAAAAAGCCAATCTTAAAAAGTCACATATTGGATGACTCCATTCATATAACAGTCTTGAAATGATGAAATTATACAGATGAAAAAAAATTAGTGTTGCCAGGGATTAGGAATGATGAATATGGGGTGGGGATCTGAGGTTAAGTGGGTCTGATTTAAGGACTGAAGAGTTCTGGACCTTGATGACATTGTAGTTACATAAACTGTCACCTGTGAAAAAAATGGAAAAGAAGAACTGTGCACACATTGTATGAATTTCAATTTGCTGGCTTTGGTCTTGCTTTATAGTGATTTCAGAAGCTACTACTAGGGGAAACTGGGCAAAGAGTATATGGGACATCTCTGTGTACTATATTTGCAAACTTCTCTGAATCTATAATTATTTCAAAATAAAAATAAAAAACAATAAATTGCATTGCAATATGCTGCAATGAAATATTATGAAAATAAAAATACTATTTTCAAAGCATCAAAAATATAAAAAAAACTCTGAATCTGAAAGATGAGCAAGATCAGTACTGAGCACTTATTTAAAACCTTTCTAAAAGAAAGGAAAAGTAAATAAATGGAAAAGTAGACCATGTAAATGGACACTAACCACAGTATTGCTAAGGTCTCAGTTCTACACAAATTCATTTATAGGTTCAATACAATCCCAAGTAAGATGCCAGCAGGTTTTTCTGCAACAAAGGAACAGATTTGAAAATTAATATGGAAATGAAAATAACTTAGATCAACCAAAAATTTTTGAAATAGAAGAAATAGATTTAGAAGACTTAAACTACTTGATATCAAGACATCATTTAAAGGTCCAGTACTCAAGAACATGTGACTTTGGCAAGTAAATAGCCAAGTTAATCTGTGAAACACAATACAGAGACCAGAAATATCCTCATACATATGGTTAATGGATTTTCTGCAGATAAGCTATGACAATTCAGTGGAGAAAATATGGGCTTTCCAATAAATAGTGTTCAAACAATCACATATTAATAACAGACTGGAATGTGGAATGTAAACTCTAAAATTTCCATAAGAAAACATGAAAATCTTCATGTTTTTTACTAGGCAATGGTTTCTTAGCTTTGGCAGTAAAACTACAATTTCCAAATAAAATAGGACTTCATCAAAATGAAGAACTTCTGTTATTCAAAAGACATCATGAAAAGTATTAGAAAAGAAGCCACAGACTCAGAGAAAATTTTGAAAATCATATATCTGTTAAATAGCATATCAAAAATGTGGTGACAGCTCAGAAATCTCAAAAATAACAAAACTATAGGTAAAATATTCAAACATTTTAATAAAAGGACAATGCATTGATGTCAAATAAGGACCTAAAAACATGCACAAAACCATTAGTCTTTAAGAAAATGCAAATTAAAATCACAACACATCAACTTCAATAGCTCAAATATAAGAAGACTCAACAAACCCTGTGCTGGCCAGGATGTGAAGGAACTGGAACCCCCACACAATACTGGTGAGAATGTAAAATGGTACATCTGCTTTGAGAAAAAAATTGCAGTTTCTTACAAAACTAAATAAACCCCCATAATAAGGCCCAATCATACAGAGAGAGCCATTTACCTATGGGTCTGGTCAGCAGGGACTATAGATTTTCTGTCACCACATGGAAAGCCAAGCAGGGCCCTGAAAAGGGAGCCAAAAGGGAGCCCAAACTGGAAGCTAAAACCCAAAATTTTACTTGATTGGTGATACCAACCATACTTAAAAGATTTTGTTCAAGAAGACAAGAAGAAAGGGGAAGACTGTTGGTGAGAGTAATATGGGGTCAGCCCCTATCACCCTAGAAAAATTAGAGAGAGGTAATTTAATAATGCAAGAGGCTGGGAGGCCCTCCTCAATTTACATTTTAAAGGGAATGAGACAGGCCAGTTCAGAGCTGGCTGATTGCCAGGGCAGATACCCTCACGCAAATAACTCATAAGGTTTTGTTTTTACTTAAAATGATGGAGATGATGCAATGGGGAGAACATTTCTTTGACCTTTCAGATAGAAGAGACCAGAAGTGCATCCACAGCCCTGGGGAGGCCACTTTGACTCAGAATCATGGAAGATTATTTTTACTGGGAAACCCCTCTCTTCAAGTTGCCAGGCAGCCTTGTTCAACCAAGCTCCTACTAAGAGTAGGGCTACAGAACAGGAAAGCTATTGGCAGGACATGAGAGGGTCTCATATTAGTCACAGATCAGGCCTAGAGAGACACACTACAGGGGGCCACACAGCCCATTCCCTGAAGTCCCCTCTTTCTTCCTCCTGCATATTAAATGCCCACTCCCCTGCCCCCTGGGGAATTGTGACTATTGGAGCAATCCTTAAAAACAGCACCACCTACTGGTAGCCTCTTGTTCTCTTACATTCCCCCATAGGTATTGATGATACCTTAACCCCTTGCCTGGAATATACATAAACCATGACAAGTGCATATATAAAATCATATCTGGCCACCATCTGCCTTTCACTCAACCTGGGGATTTATGGTTTCTGCCACTTTCAGAAAAGGGAGTTTTCAGAACTAGGCAGCAGCCATTAGCTGGGCATCCTGGGAATGCCCCTTAGCATCCTCTTTCCCCAGGCCTCTCCAGCACTTTCTCAGCCAGGGTCAGATCCCAAGCAGAGCTATATGGAAGGACAGTTGTGGTCTTTGTCCCATCCCCCATATGTCACCATCATGGACATCTTGCCTAAAATACCAATTGGATTATAGCCCTGAAAGCATCTAGCATTTAATAGGTCTCTATAAGCATGTTCAGAGTTGAGGTCCCTGTAAGGCTTCTACATATGGCCATTAGGTTTTCTGTAGATATTCTTAGACAATTCAGTGCAGAAAGCATGGGCTTTTCAACAGTGATTGTTCAAACAATCACACATGACCCAGCTACCATTATGCTGGTGAGAACATAGACCCCCAAGATCAATTGGGGCACCCTAGAGAAAGAGAAATGGCTACCTATGAGGCTCCATTACCATAAGGAAAGTCAAACAGGTCCCTGAAAGGGATTCCAAACTGGAAACTGAATTTGAAAATAATTAAGTAACACCAAATCACATCAACAATAAAAACTGATGAAATTAACTTGATTAAAATTAAAGATATTTGTTCAGAGAAAGATACTGTTAGAAAGAAAAGTCAAGCCACAGATTTACAGAATATATGTGTAAATCTCATATATAATTAAGAGCTTTTACCCAGGATATAAGAACACTTAAAACTCAGCCATAAGAATACAAACATTCCAATTAAAAAATGGCTAAAATATCTTAATACTACCCCATTAAAAAGATATATGGTTGGGAAATAATATACGAAGAAAATCTCAACATATTAGTCATGAGGGAAATGCAAATTAGATCATAATGAGATACCACTACACACTAGTTGAAAAAAAAATGAGAATACCAAATAATGGCATGAATGTAGGACAGCAGGAACTCATATTTATTACTCATGTGAATGCAAAACAAAACAATACAGCCACTTTGAAAGGTAATCCCAGTTTCTTATAAAGTAAATCATACACTTAACAAATGGTCATTTAAACCCAATTGTATATATTTACTCAAGTAAATGGAAATTATTTTCACAAAAAAATATTGTGCATAAATATTTAAGCAGATTTGTTCTTCGTCACAAAAATTGGAAAAAATAAAAATGTTCATCAAACTGTGGAAAAAAGATCAGAGTGAGGAGAAAGGGGCAGACTGGTTGTTAAGAGTAAGTGACACAGTTCATCCCAGTAAAAAGAGAAAGAGAGATGTAATTGACTAGCAACACTAAAGAATCCAAGCTCCTCCTCTATTTACATACCAAAGAAGAGACAGACCTCTTTGAGCTGGCTGATATCCAAGGCAGATGCCATCAGGCAAAAAATTCATAAGGCCAGGTTTTTACTTAAGAAGTATGAGATGATGTAATGGAGAGAGCATTTCTCTCAGCATTGCCATCAAAGAGACCCTGAATACCTCTCCTGCCCTGGGCAGTCCCCTTTGACACAGTCGTGGAATTTTTTTACTGGGAAACCTTCTTCCCAAGTTGCCAGGCAGCCTGGCTCAGCAAAGGCTCTTCCACCAGCAAGGCTTGGGCCAGGTGAGCTAACAACAAGCAAGAGACAGTCTCACATCAGTCATAGATCAGGCCCAGGAAGCCACCCTACAAAGGCCCACACAGCCCCTTTCCTGAAGGGTCCCTGCCCCCTCCTCCTGAATTGAACTCCCAGTCTGGGAATTGTGACTATAGGAATAATTCTTATCCAACAGTGACACCATGAAGTGGCCTCTTTTGTTGTTACTTTCTGCACTATAGTTATTGAAGCTGTAACACCTTGCCTGGAATAAACAGAAACCCTGACAATTCTATACACAAAATGACAGATCTTCCCCATCTGCCTTTCCCCATGATCTAGGGAGCAGTGGTCCCTGCATCCTCAAGTCAAGGTTGTCATCAGCCCCAGCTAGTGGGTACTGACAAGCTGAACAGTGGTCTTTCCCTGCCATCCTCCTTCCAGAGGCCTCCCCAGGACATTCTCAGCCAGAGTCAGATCCCAAAGCAGAGATATAGGGAAGGACAGTCCCGGGATAAAAGTCTCACCCCCAAATATTTCATTACCATGGACAGTTTGCCTAAAGTACTCATTGAATTTCAGCCCCAATATTGTCTGGCTTTTAGTAGGTCTTTCTAAGCTTGTTCACAGTCAGGGCCCTGGTGGACTACCTCTTTTGCAGAAGGGAATTAGCCAGTGATGAAATGGCACATGGAAGTAGGTGCCCACATTTTCTGGGAAAGGTAAGTGTACTTCTCTGTGGCATTCAGCTTAGGAATTATTTACCTCTAGAGACCAGGCCTTGCTTGGTTATTCCAAAGGATGTTTCTGAGCCCAGATGGAAGGATGTGAGGCAGTTTATTGCTGGTTCCTGGAGGCAGCTCTAACCAAGGTCTGTTAGTTTTCTGTGAATGATTTATTGTAGATTATTTCAGGCTTGGTTAATCACTTAAGATGCAATCCCTAGCCTTTGTTCCTAAACCCACTAGTAGATTTTACTAACTTCTTTCAAATGCAGATATTCTGAAAGCTAGAAGCTTCAATGTAAATGAAGTTGGGATATAGCCACAGGATCCTCTCCATTCAAAGTCTTCTTTCAAATACCAAACCGCCAGGTGGCAGGTTAAAAATAGCAGGGCCTGTTGGAAACTGTCTAGTCTGGAGCATTCCCATTCCTTACTTTTCCTAACCCCATTTGAGAATCCCTGGCATGGAGGCAGACATTTAATTTCCAGCCAGATCAAAGTTCTAGATCTCTGTGGACATCTCCTGAAACACAGAGCAAAGGGTTCATGGCCAGGAGGGAGGGAGGGCTCTGAGAGGGCAGGGCCCCCACATAGGGAGCCAATCAGCTGGTGTGCAGGTGGTTCACATTGAGCAGTGGACCAGGGCTGTGTCATGGATGTCTGATTGTGATGTCCCTGGTCCCACAGAGACTGTCCCTTGGATCCAGATCTTTAATAAAATGTGGACAGAGGGGTGTGGGTGCAGCTAGGATGCTCCCCAGCTCCTCTCCTAATTCTTGACTCTCCATCACCTGTTCCCCAGCTGGGACCTGTCCCCTCTATGAATCTGTGGCCAGGACACAGGTCTCTGTTCCCCTCCCAAACCCACCCTCTCTGCCTTGGAGAAGCTAAAGAAAAGCAGAGGAACACCAGGCAAAGCCCCTTTGGGGTCAGAAAGGAAATACTACAATTCACATGCTCAGTGACCACATTAAGCACTTTAGCAAAATGAGCAACTGTAGAGAATTTAAATGGAGGATTTTGGAGTTGATCCAGAAGATGTGACCAGTAGATGACAGTAACACACAATTTAGTCATAGGGGATTTGGTGTTGACTGATTTGTAGGCAAGGTCCTCTGCAGGAAATTTCCAGAGACCACAGGTGGGAAGGAGTCCCCTGAAGGGGAAGATGTCAAAGGGATCCAAGGCAACTTGGGGCCTTATAAGCATCCATGCTTAGCCTACAAATTGAGGATCTATGTTGTGCCAGGTTCCTGGGGTATACAAAGCCAGTGAATAATAAACGGCTAAAAAAAGCTTATTGAGCTAATTTTAAGACAATTATCTATGTAATTATTTGAGCTTGGCTGTGCCCCCAAAGATCTCAAAATAACTTCATTTCTTCATAGCTTTATTCTCAAGAAACATTTCTGTGAAAGGGAAAGCTAGGTAAGCCAGCTTTGAGAGTTTAAAGCTTCTATGTCTGAGATGACTCATCAATATTACCAACAACAATGTTAAGCCCCTCCCATAAATGCATTTTTCCCTGTCCCTATGTTGGATGAAGGCTTTTCTATGTGGAGGGATTTTTTCAGGGGAAGACTCCTCCTAGGGATGCATCCCCAGGGCCTGGTGCACAGGATGGCATACCATTTGGAAGACCTTTCATTTCTTGATATGTAGATGTTTGTTTATTAAGAGACAATCATAGGCCAAGTAATGCCATTTATAATGGCTTCCCAATTCTTTTTAAAGCCAACAGTCTTCTCTAAAGAAAAGTCTCTCAGGGACCCCTAAGTGAGGGAAAAGTCACACCTGGGTCTCTTGTGATAATTTCTGCCCTGGCCTCCAGACCACACCCCTACTTACTACCTCAGACAGTTGCCTAAATAAGCCTGGCTATAGGCCCTGGGACCAGTGAGGGCCAAACTAACTGTGGATATGTTTACTTATAGAAATATTCTTACCAACATTGATGTATACATTTTTAAATGTCTATACATATTAACTTAAAGGTCCACAACATGGTTTCTATATCATTTTGTTGTCAGGTTCTCTGACACAATTGTACATGCTGTAATTTTCATGGAAACATGAGAATTTATAACTCCTTTCCTTGCCCTCCTGTGGGTTTTATTCCTTACCCCACCCTTCCCTCCCTGAGCTCAGGGCAAATGATATTTTTGTCAGCACAATCTTGCTCATTCTGTATCTTTTCCCATCAGACCCCCAAGTGGTGTCCTTCTCTGAGTCCCCTGTAGAGGGCTAACAGTTCCCTGTGTCCTCTATGGGGTCCTAGTGCCTCCCAGACTCTGCAGATCCTCAGTCCCTCCTTTTGCAGCTCTGATTTTGGGCAGAAGATGCAGATTAATGCCATGAGGTGGCCACAGGGTCATGTTGGGCCTAGGTGTCCCTGTTAGTCCTGATGATGATAAGAATGGAAGTGAATATCCAAACTACATTCAGATGCATTTACCTCTTGATAGGTGTTTTATTTAGAGGATTTCTGTGAACAGGAAATCCAATGAGGAGAGTTTGGTATATAAATAAAATAACAAATTGGTGTATTGTATTCATGGAAATAATTAAAAAAAATAAAGGACTTTTTTTTTTTGAGATTTCAGGGTGAGGTATTGAACTTGGGGCCTCATAGGTGGGAAGTGCAGAACTCCTACATACCAGGAGAAGTGTGGAGAAGATGTGGAGAAAGGCAGAAGAATGCTCATTCCCTGCTGGTGCGATTGTAAAATGGTAAAGGAATCTGGCCATCAATGTGGAAGACAGTTTGTTGGTTCTTCAGGAAGCTAAGTATGGATTCCATCCATGCTCACAGAGGCATGATTTACAAATACCACCTGATGTGAAGAGGGATGGTTCCTAAAGAGAGAATGTGAATGAGGTTAGGTCCAGGTTCTGGTCTGACCCATGGCCTGCCATTGGCCATTTCTGCTCTTGTCCTGCCCAAGCCCCAGCCCCTTATCCTACCTACAACCAAATTACCACATTTGCTTCCTGATGTATGTACTATTATTGAGAGTGACCTGTCCTTTTTCAGATCCAAGAACTGCTGTATTCTCTGGTTTCCCATAGATGTGTATCCCTCAAATGAAATAAACATTTTCAGTGTCCATGATAAGAAACTACTGAGTTTTGCATTTTCTCATAAAGAGAAGAAAAGATAAATTATTTTCTTCATTTCACATTTTATTTGGAGGTAGTAAAAAGGAATAGAAAGCCATATCACACAGCAATCATAACTAGTTGAGTGCTAATTTTGTTTAATTCAACTTCCTGCTTCCTCACCAGTCTGAGTTGCTAGGCAAATAGATACTTACAGTAAAAGATTCCTCAGTTGACAATTTCCACATCTTTTGTGCATTCTGTGTAAAGACAGGGTACCCATGTATGTCTAAATCTGTATCTTCATTTTTAACCTTTTTCCATTTGTCATTATGCCACATAATTTGGTGGTTCCCTAATGTATATACAGAAGATAAAAAATAATAGCAACTAAAAACAACTTCATAATTGGAGCATTGGTAGCCAATGGCTCCTTCACTGCCTAATGCTGCCCTTTACAATAGGCAACCAAGGTAAAATGGTGCATTGAAAAAGAGGACTCTCCTCCAGTGTACATGTGGCCCTCTGCATGGAGTAATGTATTTAATTCAACTACAAAAGACAAAGAGAACCCATTTTCAAAAACAGCTGTAAGAGCCAAGAAAGAAAACATCAATTTGCCAAGCAGACAGCTGGCCTTTCCAAGTTATCCAATCTGAAATGTACTGAAGAAGTTCAGAAATACTTCCTTGAAGAAATGCATTTCAGTGAAAGAGTTCCTAGCCCCAGGTGAATAGGATAAGGTCATGGAACATTTGACTAATGCCACTGCCTTGTGTGACCAGCCATAGCTGTGATGGCAAGTTTTACCACAAACTCTTCAACCACCAGTGTTCCAGGTTCTACTGACTAAGCTCCTGACAATCCTTCAGACTCAGAACTTGGTGGTGATAAAGGAAGTGCTGCAGCCCTAACCCCCTTCAGCAGAAACCCACAGCTTTAGGAAGATAAGCACTCCTCATCCCTTTCTCCCTTCCTCCCTTTCTCTCTGGAATCCACATCTTTGGAAAGATAAGCACTCTTCACCTGCCCCTTTTGACTGGAATTTACAACTCTAAACAGATAATGACTCTTTTCCTCCCTAAAGTCCTCTGCTTTAGGAAGATAAGCTAAACTCACACCTTTTGCTTTTGTAAACTCTTCCTGCCTGCTTATGAATTTGCCCACTTAAAGTCCATATATAAACTTATGAAAGCCAAGACAGGGCGCTCAGATTTTTTGGAGACTTGACTGTCATCTGGGCACACACATAATAAAAGTTTGTTCCTCTGCCTTTCTGAGTGCATGCTTGGGTTTTTCATTGTCTAAGTTTCATCTGCCAAAACATTTGGTTCCCTGACCAGGAAACCCAACCAAGCAGGACCATTGTGCCTCTGGCTTGGGGCTGATGGGCATGGCTGGTGGTACTCTCTGAGTGAATGAGGTAGGTGCCACCTGTCCTTTTAATGGGACCTCCTTTGAGGGCAGTCTCCATGGATTTTGTCTCACACACCAGCCTGACTCAGTTTGGAGGTGGACTAAACAGTGCCAGAAGACTCCAGAAAGATGTACCCAGGTGCAAAGTCCTCAGTCATGCCTGTCTTTGGATGGAAGGAGAGACTGACCACCTCCCAAAGTCTCAAATATAGAAATCCCAGAATAGGGCACACCCTGTAGGAGGGAATGCATAATCTCAGAGTGATAGTGTGTGTGAATGATGTTTACAGAGGCTTGCTTCTGTTATTCCAGTCTGTGACTCCACAGCTTGTGCTATGGAACCAGAGTGGGCCCTAATCTGTTCCCCATGGCTTCATCATATGGCTCATCAGCCCACCCAAACTCTGCCTGGGAGCCTTAGGTAAAATGAGCCAAGGTTCTTGTGAGAGATGTGGACAGGCAGGCATCTGAATGGCCTCAGAAGAGGCAACCCCTTCCTTCATCTCTCTTGTACCACCAACTCAGGGTGTGAAATTATCACTGTTAATTCCTGTGGGAGTGACTGTGTAACTTCTGAGAGATTATGTATGTGAGTGAGGATGACAGAGGCTTGCCTCTGTTATTCCAGTCTGTGACTCCACAGCTTATGCTATGGAGCTTGACTGAACCCTAACCTGTTTTTTGCAGCTACATCATATGGCAAATGGCCACACCAAACTCTGCCCAGGTGCCTTAGCTAAGATAAGCCAAAGTTCTCATGAGAGACATAGTCAGGTGGGCATCTGAGTGGCCTTGAAAAATGCAATCCCTTTCCTTTGTCTGTCTTACACCACTGATGCAGGGTATGGGCTAATCACAGTCAAAACCTACCATCTTAAACTGCATGCTCAAGAATTTCAAGAAGGGCTTTCCCTGAGATTATGGCATCTGGATGAACCCTGGCACCTGCTGAACATTGTGTAAAGTAGAGTGGCCCACTTTTAACATTGACTGGCACTCAAAAGGGACCCTGGATATAGCCAGGGTCTGCACAGTGTGGCTGGTTGTCATAGGAACTCCTAGCCACCCTGATCAGTTTCCCTACATTGACTTTTGGTTGGAGATAGCCCAGACTCTGCCCCCTTGGTTTTGATTGTGGGTTTGAAAGAAAATGGACAGAGCAGGGTCTTAGATGTACAGGGAAGAGTGCCCTGGAAGCCAGTCATTCAACAGGGGTCCTTGGAATAAGATTTACCACCCCCACCCCACCACCTTATGCTCTGGCTGCTCTAGCCACTCCTCCTAGCCTAGGAGTGCAGGCAGATCTCCCAGAAGCACCCCCACATTTGGTCCCTCTGGGAACATCCAACCCCTCTGAAGAAAGCCCCAGAACCCCAATAGCAAGGAGGCTCCAGTCAGTGCAACCTGCATTACAGATGTCTCTCTGTGAAACACAGGGTCCAGCCCAGATCAGCAAGAATGGGACCATCTGACCCAGGAGGCCTGTTTTGTACTACAAGCCCTTCACAACTGCAGAACTCTTAATTTGGAAGCACCACACCCCTACCTAGTCCAAAAAGCCCCAGGCCCTTATTGAACTCATGGAATCCATTTTCCAAACTCATCATCCTACTTGGGATGACTGCAACCAACTCCTTCTAACTTTGTTTAATATGGAGGAGAGATGATGGATTCTGAAGAAAGCCTGATATTGGCTGCAGGAGCAAGCCCCTACTGGTGTCCTAAACCCAGAAGATTGGGCATGAGAGGTGGCACCAGAGGCCCAACCAAACTGGGGCTTCAACACTGATCAGGGATGGGCTGCACTCCAGGAATATCAGAAAGCACTCCTTTGAGGGGTCCAAGAAGGGGTAAAACAACCCACAAACTTGACAAAGATGACTTTAGTTACTCAAAAGTCCAATGAATCTCCAGGAGATTTCTATGAATGACTTTGTGTGACCTTCAGAATCTACACCCCTTTTGACCCAGAAGCTCCAGAAAACCAGAGGATGATGAATGTCACCTTTGTTGCACAGGCAGCAATGGACATAAAAAGAAAGCTCCCAAAATTTGAAGGGTTCATTGGGATGAACATCTCTCAACTCATTGAGTTCACCAACAAAGTATTCATCAATTGAGATGAAGCTGACAAATGAGAGACCAAGAAGTGAATAAAACATCAAGCCTCCCTACTGGCAGCAGCCTTGGGAAATCCTGACCCCACCAGACAAGAAAGGCCACGTCAAAAAGGGGGAACAAGCACCAAAAAGGTGCCCCTGGCCAGAGATCAATGTGCCTACTGCAAAGAAAGTGGACACTGGAAAAATGTGTGCCCCCAAAAGAATCAGGCACATAGAGGGAACATCCCCAAAGGGAAATACTGATCTGAGCCCCAAGAGCATTTGATCGGGCTGGCAGTGCTCAACCCCATTTAGGGATGACCAGGCTCACGGGAACTTGGCCCCCATGAGCCCATGAAGTCAGGAGCCAGTCAATGACTTTCATTGTGCACACTGGTGCTGAATATTCTGTGGTCACAACCACCATCACCCTGTTTACCAGAAAAAATACTAATATCATAGGAGTGACTGGGGACCAGTCAAGCCAATGGCCTTTTTGTCAGTCAAGAACTTGTCAGCTTTGTGGCCATGAAGTGACCCATGAATTTCCGTACCTGCCTGAATGTCCAGTTCCCCTACTTGGTAGGGACTTCATAACCAAACTGGTAGCCCAGATTACCTTCAAACCTGAAGGGCCAGCAAGCTAAAGCCTTGGGACTGGCTTCTCTCTCCTCATCACCATACCCTGAAGCAAGGAATGGAGACTTCATACAGAAGAAAATTTAAGTCAGAGTCTGGAAAAACTGCTGGAACTTTCCCCCCAGGTTTGGGCAGAAAGAAACATGCCAGGAATTGCATGGAGCCATGCACCCATCATCATCGACCTGAAGCCTGGAGCAGTCCCGATCTGGCAGAGGCAATATCCAATCCCCCATGAAATGCAATTGGACATGGTAAAACACATAGATTGCATGAGAAACGAAGAAATCCTGATTGAGTGCAGTCACCCTGGAACACCTCATTATTACCGGTAAAGAAGCCAGATGGGACAGGATATCTAACAGTCCAGGATTTATGAGCCATCAATAACAACACTCTCATCTTACATCAGGCTGTTCCCAACCCATACACTTTTCTAGGACAGCTGCCACGTGAAGATGCCTGGTTCACTTGCCTGGACCTGAAAGACACCTTCTTCTACCTGTGATTGTCCCCCCCACCCCAGCCAGTCTCTGTTTGTGTTTGAGTGGGAAGATCCCAGAAACCAGCAGAAAACTCAGGCAACCTGGACCCAAGTCCTGCAAGGCTTCAAAAACTTCCCTACACATTTTGGGGAAGCCTTGGCCACAGATATGGCCACCTACCCTCAGAGGATATGCTATGACAATTAAGTGGAGAAAGTATGGGATTTCCAATAAATAGTGCTCAAACAAACACATTGATAACAGACTGGAATGTGAAATGTAAACTCCAAAAGTTCCATAAGAAAACTTACCAAAAGCCTTCAAGTTTTTGACAGGCAAAGATTTCTTAGCCATGACAGCAAAACCACAATTTCTAAATAAATAAAACAGGACTTCATCAAAATGAAGAATTTGTTATTCAAAAGACACCATGAAGAGAATTAGAAAATAAGCCACAGAGTCAGAAAAAGTTTTGAAAAGCATATATTTGTTAAATAACTTGTATCCAAAATATAAGAGCTTTCAGAGCACAAAAATAACAAAGTAATAGGTATATATTTAATCAATTTAACTAATAGGCAATGTATTGATATCAAATAATCACCTAAAAAGATGCACAAAACCTTTAGTCTTTAGTAAATTGCAAACTAAAATCACAGCACATCAACTCCAATAGCTAAAATTTAAGAAGAAGGAACATACCAAGTGTTGGCCAGGATGTGAAGGAACTGAAACCCTCACACAATGCTGGTAGGAATGTAAACTTGTACAACTGTTACCAGATTTAATCTGAGTTCTTGACTTATGCTGCAGAAGTGAATTTCAGAGCATGTCAGGTCAGTGAGGTCAGTAATTTATTAAGGTAGGGAGGGAAAAGAAATGGAAGAAAATAACAGATCACAGGTCCCAGGTAGAGGGTAAGGAGCTGAAGAATGATAAAGAGGGCTGATTTACAGTTTCCCATTAGAGATTATAAATGCCCAGGTTTTACTTGCATGTTGATCCATGGAGGGGAACATGGTGAGAGCAGGGTTGAGAACAGCAGCAGGCCCGAGAGCAAGAAGGGTTAGGAAGAGGCGTAGAGGTGGCAATTTGACCTTTGCACATGATTTTTAAACTGTTAATTATCCCACCCCTTTGCTAATGGCATGGGAGGAATCCCAGGTGTTTGTTCTTTTGATTGATTACCCCATCCATCAATCCCCCAAGTGGGGTCAATGATGATGACCTGGGAGTATTATCTGAAGCTTCTCCTGGCTTCCAGGAGAAATCTCAAGAGGATCTTCCAGCAGCCATCTGAGGGTACTGATGTTCACATGGTCCTTTTGTCAGGTTCCAGATCTATTTATTCATTCCTTATATGAAGCCTGCTTCACAACCACTTTGAGAAAAATTGCAGTTTCTTTCAAAACTGAATAAACACCCATTATAAGTCCCCATCATAGAGAGAGAGGCAGTTACCTCCAGGTTTGGAACACAGGAACCACAGATTTTCTGTCACCACTTGGAAAGTCCAGCATGGCCCCAAAAGGGAGCCCAAATTGGAAACTAAACCTCAAAATTTTACTTTAGCAAAGATACCAAATATCTTTAAAGACTTTGTTCAAGAAGATAATCAGAAAAGTCCAGATTGTTGGTGAGAGTAATATGGGATCAGCCCCTATCACCCTAGAAGAAAGAGAGAGGTAATTTAATAATGCTAGAGACTGGGAGCCCCTGCTCTACTTTCATTTTAAAAGGAGGGAGAAATGCCTGTTCAGAGCTGGCTGATAGGGCAGATACCCTCAGGTAAGCAATTGATAAGGTTTTGTGTTTACTTAAAATAATGGACATGATGCAATGGGGAGAACATTTCTTTGACCATTCAGATAGAAGAGACCTGGAGTGCATCCCCAGCCCTGGGGAGGCCCCTTTGACTTAGAGTCATGGAACATTTTTTTACTGGGAAACTCCTCTCCCCAAGTTATCATGCAGTCTTTGCTCAACAAAGTCTCCTACTAACAGCAAGGCTAGGGACCAGGTGAGCTATTGGCAGGACCTGAGAGGGTCTCACATCAGTCACAGATCAGCCCTGGGCAGCCACCTTACAGGGGGTGACCCAGCCCCTTCTGTGAATGGCCCTCATTTCCTCCTCCTGTGTATCAAATACCCAATCCCTGCCCACAGGAATTGTGACTATTGGA
The DNA here is from genome assembly GCA_029593785.1 of Cabassous unicinctus. Classification (NCBI taxonomy): domain Eukaryota; kingdom Metazoa; phylum Chordata; class Mammalia; order Cingulata; family Chlamyphoridae; genus Cabassous; species Cabassous unicinctus. Next base: position 10,760 of record JAQZBX010022225.1, on the reverse strand, counting down.
AAATTTTTTATCCAACAGCAATGCCTAGTGGTAACCTCTTTTGTGCTTACATTTTCCCCCTGTAGGAATTGATACCTTAACCCCTTGCCTGGAATACACATAAACCCTGAAAATTGCATATATAAAATAGTAGCTGGCCCCCACCTGCCTTTCCCCCTGACCTGGGGATCAGTGGTCTCTGCACATTTTGGCAAGGGGAGTTGTCAGCAAAGGTCAGTGGCCACTGGCTAGGCATCCTGTAGACTGCCCTTCACCATCCTCTTTTCCCAGGCCTCCCCAGCACTTTCTCAGGAAAGGTCAGATCCCAAGCAGAGCTAAATGGAAGGGCAGTCATGGTCTAAGTCTCTTCCCCACATAAGCTGCCACTGAGGACACATTGCTCAAAATACCAATTGAATTACATCCCTGAAATCATTTGGCATTTAGTAGGTCTTTATAAGCATGTTCAGAGTTGAGGACCCTGCAGGCTTCCTTATATGGCCATTAGATTTTCTGCTTTTGCTAAGAAAATTCAGTGTAGATAGAAGAGAGCTTTAGTGCATCCGCAGCCCTGGGGAGGCCCCTTTGACTCAGAATCATGGAATATTTTATTCTAGGCATCCCCACTCCCCAAGTTACCAGGCAGCCTTTGCTCAACCAAGGCTCATACTACCAGCAAGGCTTGGGTCAGGTGAGCTACCAGCAGGATGTGAGAGAGTCTCACATCAGTTACAGATCAGGCCCAAGCAGTCAAACTTCAGGGGCCACACAGCCCCCTCCCTGGAGTGCCCCACTTCCTCTTTCTGCATATCAAATGCCTAGTCCTCTGCCCCCCATCAGAATTGTGACTATTGGAACAATTCTTATCAAACAGTGATGCCTAGTGTTATCCTCTTTTATGCTTACATTTCCCCACTGTAAGTATTGATACCATAACACCTTACCTGGAATACACATACGCCCAGACAATTGCTATATGAAACCATAGCTGATTCCCATTTTCCTTTCCCTCTGATCTGGGAATCAGTAGTCTTTGCAACTTTCAGCAAAAGGAGTTGTCAGCCCTGGGTGGTGGCCACTAACCAGGCATCCTGTGGGCTCCCCCTGACCATACTCTTTCTCCAGGTCTCCCCAGCATTTTCTCAGCCATAGTCAGACCACAAGCAGAGTTATGTTGAAGGGCAGTTATGGTCTAAGTCTCATCCCCAATTATGTCACTACCATGGATACTTTAACTAAAATACCAAGTGAATTGCAGCTGTGAAATTATCAGGTGTTTAGTAAGTCTTTATAACATGTTTAGAGTTGTGGCCCCTATAGGCTTTCATATATGAACAATAGATTTTCTGCATATATGCTAAGACAGTTTGGTGAGAAAACAGATTTTTCAACAATAAGTGTTCAAACAATCAATCACATATTGACATGCAATCCTGCCAACATTATGCTGGTGAGGACAAAGTCATCCCCAAGATCAATTTGGACACCCTAGGCCAGGGGTTCATAACTTTTTGTTCCACAGACCACTTTGTCAGTCAGATAAAAACCATGGCCACTTCTCAAAATGTAGTGGCAGATAGTTTTCTTACACTCAATGTTGGTATGTCTTTAAATTTTAGGATTATTCAAAATTAATTCAAGCTCACAGACTCCCCCAAATCTTTCAATGGACCCCTTGGGGTTCATAGGCCCGTAGTTAAAAATCTGCCCTAGACAGAGAGAGAGGGTTGTTGATGAGTGTAGCCAGTGGAGACCACAAATCTTCATTACTGCATGAAATGTCAAACAGGGCACTGAAAGGGAGTCCAAACTGGAAACTGAAACTCAAATTTTACTTGGGTGGAGACTCAAACAATACTTAAAGATTTTGTTCAAGAGGACAAGGAACACCAGAACAACATCAACAACAAAATCTGATGAATTTGACAATTAAAATTAAGGACATTTGTTTGGCAAATTCAGTTAGAAAAGACAAGAAGATTTACAAAATATAACTGTAGATCTCATATCTATTTAACAGCTTGTATCCAGAATATACAAAGAACAATTAAAACTCAACCCTAAGAATACAATCATTCCAATTTAAAATGTCTAACTGATTTTAATAGTACCTTTTAAAAAAGATATATGGATGGGAAATAATATATGAAGAAAAGCTCAACATATTAGTCATGAGTGAAGTGCAAATTAGTACCTCATCAGATACCACAACACACTAGTTTGAAAAAAAAAATGAGAATACCAAATTGTGGCATAAATGCAGAACAGGAATTCACATTTATTACTCTAGTGAATAAAAAATAATACAGGCATGTTGGGAGATAATATCAGTTTCTTATAAAATAAATCATACACTTAACAAGTGGTCCTGTAACCCCACTTGTACATATTTACCCAAATGAATGGAAATTATTTCCACACAAAATCCTGTAAACAAATATGTAAACAGCTTTGCTCTTGTTCACAAAAACTGGAAAAAATAAAATTGTTCATCAACATGTGGAAAAAAGAGGGGGATGAGGATGAAGGGCAGACGGGTTGATAAGAATAATATGGTGTCTGAATGACCCCTCTCATACAAGAAAAAGTAAAAGAAAAAGAGAGAAAGAGAGTAGTAATTGCCTAGGAACAGTAAAGACCCCAAGCCCCTCCTCTATTTACATACAAAAGAAGAGAGATAGACCACTCCAGAGCTGTCTGATGGCCAAGACAGATGCCCACAGAGAAACAATTCATAAGGCCAGGTTTTTACTTTAAGAAATGCAGATGATGTATTTCTTTGAGCATTTGTGTAGAAGAGTCTCCAAGTGCATCTCCTGCACTGGGGATGTCACTTTGACACAGTCATGGAATATTTTTACTGGGAAACCCTCTGCACAAACTTCCATGCAGCCTGGCTCAAGCAATTCTCTTTACCAGCAAGATTTGGGCCAGGAGAGCTATCAGCAGCAGGAGAGGGTCTCACATCAGTCCCAGATCAGGCCCTGGCAGCAACCCTACAGGGGACCACAGAGCTCTTTTCCTGAAGGGTCTCTGCCTCCTCCTCTTGCATTAAAAGTGCAGTGCTCTGCCTCTCTGGTAATTTTGACTATAGGAACAATTCTTATCCAACAGCAAGACCCTGTTGTGGCCTCTTTTGTTATTACTTTCTGCACCATAGTAATTGATGCTTTAACAACTTGCCTGGAATAAACAGAAACCCTGACAATTGTATACACAAAATCACAGATTGTTCCCATCTGCCCTTCTCCATGATCTAGGCATCAGTGGTTTCTGAATCTTCAGGTCAGGGGTCACCAGCCTCAGGTAGTGGCCATTGATGAGCCAAACTGTGGTCTTCCCCTGCCAGTCTCCTTCCACAGGCCTCCCCAGGAGTTTCTCAGCCAGGGTCAGATTCCAAAGCAGAGATATAATGAAGGGCAGTCCCAGGATAAAAGTCTCACCACAAAATATGTTGCCACAATGGACACTTTGACTAAAATATTCCTTGAATTTCATCCCCAATATTGTCCAGCTCTTAGTAGGTCTTTGTAAGTTTTTTCAGAGTCAAGACCCGGGTAGACTGACAATTTTACAGAAAGGAATTAGCCAGTGATGAGATCGCTTATGGAACTAGGTGCCCATGTGTCCTGGGAAAGGCTCCCACCTGAGGAGGAAGGTGACCTTCCCTGAGGCATTCAGCTTAGGAACTACATACTTGTAGAGACCAGGCCTCCTTTGGTTATTTCACATGAATATTCTAAGCTCAGATGGAAGGATGTCAGGGCAGTTTAGCACAATGTCCCAGAAGTGGCTGTAACCAAGATCTGTTAGTTTACTGTGAATGATTTCCTGTAGATGATTTCAGGCTTTGTTCAATACTTAAGAAGCAATCCCTAGCCTTAGCTCAAAAAAACACTAGCCATTTTAATCACCTATTTCAATTGCAGACATTCTGAAAGCTAGAAGCTTTGGTGTAGATGAAGCTGGATATAGCCACAGGCTCCTCTCCACTCAAAGTCTTCTTTCACTTACCCCACCCCCAGGTGGCAGATTAAAAATTGCAGGGCCTCTGGGAAACTCCCCAGTCTGGGAAATTCCCATTCCTCATTTTTCCTAGCCCCATTTGAGAATCATGGGCATGAAGGCAGACAATTAGCTTCTAGCCAGATGAAGGTTCTAGATCTCTGTGGACATCATCTGAAAGGACAGGGCAGAGAGTTGATGGGCAGGAAGGAGGGACCACTTTGAGAGGCAGGACCTCCACAGAGGGAGCCAAGCACCTGGGGGCAGGAGGGTCACATGAAGTGGTGGACAGTACTATGTCACAGATGTCTGATCATGATGCCCCTGGTGCCACAGTTGGAGACTGGCACTGGGAGCCAGAGCTGGAATAAAATATGGACAGAGGGGTCTGGGTGCAGGGATGATACTCCCTGGCTCCTGCTCCTCCTTCCTGACTCCCCACCACATGTTCTCCAGCTGGGACCCACCCCCTCTCTGAAGCTGGTGCCAGGACCCAGGTCTCTACTCCCCTCCCACATCCACCACCTCTACCCTTGGGGCAGCTGAAGAAAAGCAGAGGAAAACCAGGCAAAGCCCCTTTAGTGTCAGAAAGGAAATACCACAATTCACATGCTCAGGGACCACAGGCAGCACTTTAGCAGAATGAGCAGCTGTAAGGAATTTAAAGGGAGAATTTCAGAGTTGACCCAGAAGGAGACATGACTTCTAGATGGCAGTAACACACAGTCTAATCATAGGGGACTTGTGATGACTGCTTTGTATGAGGGGACACTTGCAGGAAAAGTACCAGAGGCCACAGGTGGGAAGGAGTCCCCTGAAGGGGAAGCAGGGCAAGGGGGAGGCAAGGCAGCTTGGGGTCCTTTAAGGGTCCATGTTTAGCCTACAAATTGAGAGCCTGTGTTGTGCCAGTAACCTGGGGTATGCAAATCCAGTTAACATTTAATAGCTAAAAAATGCTTCTTGGGCTAATTTTAAGGCAATTGCATGTGTAAGTATTTGAATTTAGCTGTGTCCCAAAGACCTCAAAATAACTTTATTTCTCCATAGGTATTTTCTCAAGAGGCTTTTCTGTGAAAGGGCCCACTAGGCAAGGCAGCTTTGGGAGTTTTAAAGCTACTATGTCTGAGATGATTCCTCAGTATTACCAATAATGCTAAGCACCTCCCTCTCCCTATGTTGGCTGAGGGCATTCCAATGTGGGGAGATCTTTCCAGGGGAAGACTCTTCCTAGTGATGCATCATGAAGGGCTGGTGCACAGGATAAAAATGGTCATAAGAGTCAAACACACCAC